>JACBWV010000849.1:0-145000 GCA_013435795.1 Chlamydomonas sp. ICE-L | reverse complement strand
AACAAGTAGAATGAACAAAGCTGGTATGCGCCCAAGGTGCTCATTTCAATGAGGCCTGGTAGTGATGTCTGCAGAAATGATGCAACACATCGGAGTGTGATTAAGGTATTACATGCAATTACCTTTGTATAATGTGTTTGATCATTTGATGATGGCGGTAAAATCCGCATTTTTCTGAAGCTGGCCATTGATCCTGTGGATCTCTGATGATCGGGTACTTGTGGTGGGGGGAAGTTAGCCCTACTTAAGTTCATAGGGTTTATGGGGTTTTAGGGTTTAGGGTTTAGTGGCTGGTTTAGGAAGGAGCAAGAAGGAATTAGCAAATTAACGCTGGTCAGCGTGACGATGTGACCGGCAGTACGCTGTACGGTGTGGCGTGGTCTGGCATGGTGTGGCCCAGGGGTATAGGGCTGATCACACCTTTGCATCGTTAACCTCATTACGAGGGCTGGTCAGACCGGTGCATCATTGACCTCATTATAGATAGGGACCGGCATATCATATGATTTTGACCAAAGGTGAGTATGATACATATGATATCACACATTCAATATTATATATAATTATATAAATGGTCAATTTAGCCTAGTCAGACTGCTGGCATCATATGATATCATTTGATATCATATTGCCTTTCGCTAATTGTAGAAAGCATAACTCGGAATACATACCGCCATTCCAACCATTGTTATCTAATTGTTATTTAGGTATTATTTTAAAGGTATAGGGGTTAGGTGGTTACAGGATTTAGGGTTTATGGTCTAGGTGCGTTCAGGGTTTAGGTAAGTGGGGGCTACCTTAAGTGGAGACTAACTTCCCCCTACCGATAGTTGTCAATGTCAAGAGCTCCTATGTGTGAATGACTGCTTTCGAAAGGTAAATAATAAAATAACTAATAGGAATCTAATGTAACACCCGGTTTACAGGCAGTAGGCAGGGCATCCTACGTCAGCCTGCACCCTGTCCAGGTTGTTACACTGTTGGTCAGGGAGTCAAACACCTGTTTGTGTACGTACGTATGGTTAAACATGTCGCACTTAAAGAGGTGTTTAACACCCTGGACATCTATTTAGCAACCTGAATAGGGTGCACGCTGCCGTAGGATGTATCTAGCTCGCTTGCTGCAAGATGGCCTATCTTATTCTGAGGATTACTTGGAAGACCCCTCCCAGGTGGTGAGGAGCGGGCTTGTCCTACGTCAAAGATTGACTGTCAATGAGAACTTCATGTAGCCTGGTCCCTAGGTTACCTTGGTTTCCTACAGCAGTCCTGGGGTCGATCAAAGCTTAGGTCACCAGACTACCAATCCACACAGCACTACAGCAGTATCCATTCCTGAGTCTAGCCCTAGACTAGGAGTATATGTGATGCCACGTTGATCACATATAATCACATTTATTCAACGTAAGTGCGCGGTATTCAAACATAGGCTTGGCCTATTAAGCTAGCAGGACTTGCCCATCCTCGAATAATTACGATCCAGTCAAGATTATCAGCAGTATTGGGCATCAATAACGAACACCAATGAACTGGTCCCCACTTGCCCAAAGAATATGATATGCTTACCAGGCAAACAAAATGCCCCATTCAATTTAGCTCTTGTGGGCGACCCTAAATTCTGGACTGAGCTTTGGATAGGCGATCATTGGATCATGCTTGATAACGGCACTGGTAGATATACGACATATAGCTGGTAAATGCATTCCAGAGGGCACTGCACCCTTGGCAAATCTGACGGATGGAATAATGCCCTCGAACAGTAAGAAGGTAAGGCAGCGCGTAAGAGACGTCGAGATATATCTGAGTGTAATACTGTTGATAGAATAAATTCATCATTGTTCGGTTAAATCCATCCCTATTTATGCACCGTTCCGATTGACCTGCCGCTACTTCCGTTCGACCGTCCGTGCCATTCCTTTCTACCCACCTTCCGAGTTACGGTTCGCAGCGATCCTCTTGGCCAAGATAATATAATGTCGACTGCCGAGATGATAACAATTTAGTTTACGAAAAATCCTGAATACCGCCTCTCTTGGCGGCTTTTGAATTATATGGCTTACTAGGTAGTTCAAAAATGCTATGATTTGAATTGATTAGATTCCTGCCGAAGACTGCGAGCATCTTTCAAGGCTGGAGCCGTACCCAAGTTCAAGTATAAATACTGAGGGTTTTGTCCGAGATAAAACCTGCATGTTAGTCAGACAGTTGAACGGCAACTTGTCGGGTGCTGAAGATGGCTTCATAGTTCCCCCACTATTTTAAATATTTAAGTCCAGGGCAGGGGGTTTCACCTGATTTGTGCGTCACCACAGCGTCGCCATCCTGCAGCCACCAAACCCGATGTTCGACCCTCAATTTTCCAGGGCGATCAAAATATTGAGCTGCATGCGAAACTCTTCAAAAAGCTAGATAGCAAGATCATAGCACAAGGATACGAGCTTGTACCTGACATTCATAGATTTGAAATTGGTGGACGCTCAGAAGCGCAGGAGCTCGCTGACGTATGTAAAGATTTTAAGATTCCCTCAATGTGAGAGACTTGGTGAGTTGGGAATCGTTATGTAACTCCGTCAGCAAGCTCGATTGAACTCGCTGAGCAACAGTTTGGCTGTCTGCTAGGAGCATGGCCTTCCCAACGTCCTCGCGCAATACTTCATCCAAACAGAAAATCTCGAGCATCAGCATCGCGGTCTAGAAACATGTTTTCCCGGGACCCGTTTTAACCCTCACCTGTGATTTAGCATTTGCACATGCATGTGGCGATTGGATAAGGGGTTTGGGGTTCAGTTCATCAGTGCTTTTTCTTTTTAAGCCCTTCGTATACTGTTGGGCAAGTCCCTTAAGCCTAATTGGCCTTCCCTTGGACTGTAACATACATAGGAAGCAATCAGTACTGTTAAAACATGAAAACATGATTTGTTCGTGTTTACATCATCCTGGTAATTGTTTTTAATGCCGCAGACGGCCAGCAGCCAAATTGCTGGCTGAAGCTATGTAACCAAGTTCAAGTCAATATATGTGGTTATCGACAGACCCAGACAGACATACTATACAAGTGGCAATATAATGTAAGCCCCTTGGTGGTTGCAGTGCAAGCAAACGGGCTGCCCCCCTGGACCTCCCACCTCGTAATAAGGTGCCCAGGGGGTCCAGTGATGGATGATCTGCACACAGCTTCGACATAAAACTTCAATGCGGTGCATGCAATTGACTTTGACCTGAAGTCTTGAAACTGTAGAATCCCTGGTGTATGCACTAGGGTACTTCAGAAAGACTCCCAGCTCTGCTGCCTGAGACACAATCAATTGTATAGCCTGCGTCCTGCGACGCAACGGGCCCTTCTGGTCAACAGACCCTCCCCACGTTGCGTCCTGCGACGCAACAGACCCTACAACGTTGCCGCTGCGACGGAGGACGCAGCATCCTGAACAACCCTGGTATGCACCCAAAGGCCCGGTTTTCTGTGGGTATCGCACGAGAGGACATGGAACCGGAAGACGGTGGGCAGCCCAGAGATGGCTGAAAAACCATGTACCGTATATAGACAAAAGCAAAGAGTTTTGAAAAATCCCAATGTGGAGCAGGTGGGTTGGGGCTTGAAAATACATACCCGCCTCCAAGCCAAAATGTTATATTGCGGTACTTAACCCGTTCAAACAGTTTATGTTCTTAATAAGGTGTCCTGTGTCCAAGCACAAATACCCCCCCTCGGTTAAAACCAGCAGATAACTGCTGGTGCTGCCAGAGCCATGCGGATATTTTATATTTCAAGCAAGCCTACTGCCACTCAATCATACTACTGTCACACTGCTTGAGTGACAGTATCAAGCAACAGATCTGATACTGTCTCTCTCTTCGGCCGAGGTGTCAACAAAGTTAGACGGATGAAGCAGGGCGGTTAAAATGCACAGCGCAGGTGAAGTTGCACGGTGCATATTAGCACGAAACTCGCCCTCGCAATGGCTGAGTCGTCAACAAGACAAACGGGTGAATCAGAACACTTAGGCGCAGGTTACGATGCGTGGTACAGATTCATACACAACTCAGGCGCGCATGTTTCACTAGGAAACAGTGTGGTGCAGCAGTGTTTATTAATTTGGCTTCGCTGACACGCCTGCAGATGGTGAGCCGCCTGATGGTTGATAGCAGGGTACTACCAATCGACCAATTTGACGTTAGTGCGCTTGAGCGCTGACCAATTTGACAAACTGTAGTACCCTAGTTGATAGACCATGTAATTAAATCCAAGCTTGACAACAGCAATCAATAAACAGGGACACGCATGTTTCACTAGAAGTAAAATCCCAGCAAGATTCGTAGTAACAACCATAGACAAGTCCCAAACTGCCCCCCCCCCCCCCCCCCCCCATCAACACACACACCAACAAATCTTCTGGGCCTCTTTCCCTGTGCAATGGTATTACTTTGACAATCTAGAGATGGCGTTGATATGCCGTACGAATCCATGTCACAACTTCTTCCACTTTGTCAATCCAATCAAGCCGTCAAGCCACGGCACATTCAGTGCACATTAAGCTAGCCGCCAAACCGCCGGCACATTTAGAGTCCAACAGGGCACCAGGATACTGTAACCATCATGGTTATCATCGTGCCTTGTGTCGAGTATGTCAGTTGTCTGACAACGCACATCCTAGAGGTGGTTGGCCCCAGTGAAAGCAAACGGGCTGGCCCCCTCAACGTCACGCCTCGTAACAAGGCGTACTATACATTTATTCATCATGCCTTGGGAGTCCAACACGGCACCAGGATAATGTAACCATCCTGGTTATCATCATGCCATTGGAGTCCAACAGGGCACCAGGATAGCGTAACCATCCTGGTTATCATCAAGCCTTCAAATCAAGAGATGGTGCAGCGAGGTCATAGAGACGAATCTTGCCAGCGTACTTTCCACTGCCTTCAACTCGGAACTGCGAGGGAGGGAACGACAGTGTTTATTGTTTCATATTTATGTAGGCCAAATTTCGAAGCAAAAAATCAGGATTGTTGCGTAGCCATTGCATGGTGGAGCTGCCTTCAACTCGGAACTGCGGTGGAGGGAACAGCAGTGTTAAATATTTCATATTTCTGCAGGCCAAATTTCGAAGCCAAATTTCAGGATTGTTGGGGAGCCATCGCATGGCGGAGCGCGGAATTGGGGAGGGAGGTAACGGGATGAATGCTATTAGTATTCACCTAAGTTGTTATAATTCTAGGTTTCTGTAGGCCAGGTTGAGTAGCTACCTGGGCTACTCAAGCCTGATTCCAAGATTGTTGCATAGCCATAGCCATTGCATGGCGGAGCGCGATGCGTGGAGCTTGGGGGGTTCGGGGGGCAGCGCCAAAACCATGCGTTGCCATGCAACGACGGAATGGCGACGCATTGTCGAAAAAAACAGTGGGAAACGAGAAGCATGCACTCACACACAAACATATCCAAACACACACACACACACAGAAAAAACAGTGGAAAACGAGAAGAATGCTATTAGTGTTGACATTAAAGAGATTGGTGTTACTGTGGATGTTACCCCAAACACTAAACACTCACCTGAATGTTGAGAGAAGCATAGTCACGGGCACCACTCTCTCTCATTAAGCACCCCTTCCCCTCTCCCTTGGTCATTGAAGTCTACTTGTGGAACAGCTTCAGGGGCTCCCCTTTTATGTGGTCGTCAGTTTAAAAATGCCAGAATGTATGACATACCGGTACGGAACATGACAACCCACTCACCTGAAGGTTGAGAGAAGCATAGTCACTGGCACCACTCTCTCTCACCACACCACATTTCCTCGCTCCATTGATCTCCGGGCTAGTCTGTTGTAACAACTTCATGGGCCCCTTCTGCATGTGGTCGTCAGTTTGAAAATACCAGAATGTATGACATACGAAAAATGGACCACCAGTTCCTCTCTCCCTTGATCATTCATGTCTGTTTGTGGAACAGCATCAGGGGCTCCCCCTTCATGTCGTCGCCAGTTTGAAAATACCAGAATGTATGACATACAAGTGCGAAACATGACAACTCACTGACCTGGAAGTTGAGAGAAGCATAGTCACTGCTGTCGCTCTCCTTCACCAAGCACCAGTTCCTCTCTCCCTTGATCATTAAGGTCTGTTTGTGGAACAGCTTCAGGGGCTCCTCCGTAGTGTGGTCGTCGATCTTGCAACTCTTCGCTGACTTATTCAGAATGTTGATCACCATGGACGGCGGTGGCTCATTGCCAATGGCAGAGGAAGTGACCTGCAACCAATTTATTCAGAATGTTGATAACCATGACCTGCAACCAATTTATTTATTGACCTGCAACCAATTTGTGTATTGACCTGCAACCAATTTATTTGACCAACTTATTCAGAATGTTGATCACCATGGACGGCAGCGGCTCATTGCCAATGGCTGAGGAAGTGACCTGCAACCGAGGCACAAAGATGATGATGATTACATTTTCCCTGGTACCCTTCTGGACCACAGACGGCCTGTGTAACTTATTCCAAGCTTTCATCCATTGCAAGGCACAACAGAATTTGAGTGGAGTCATTTCAAATAACTTCAGCGAGAAATAGCCGAACGGCGGTGGCTCATCGCGGCGGCTCATTGCCAATGGCAGAGGAAGTGACCTGCAACCAAGGCACAAAGGAATGTGAGTGAATCATTTTGTTATGATATGACTTGCTATGGCTCACGCGTCCTATCAGCCTGGTACTGCCTGGTACGGCTCACGCGTCCTGGTATGGCCTGGTACAGCCATACCAGGCCATACCAGACTCAGCCATACCAGGCTCAGCCATGGGTGGGGTGGGTGAGGCTAGGGTGGGGGTTGGTGGGGATGGGAGAGAGGAAGGGTGGGGTTGGGGAGGGCTGGGGATGGGTGGGGTGAGTTGGGGATGGGTGAGTCCTATCATGTACTGCCTGGTAGGGTTCCCATGGAATGGAACCCTCTGGTACGATCTCACACCCGCTATTTAGATGCCGCCACAGGGGGGCCGTGTAACTTGTTCCTAGCTTTCATCCATTTCAAGGCACTATGGCATTTGAGTGGAGTCATTTCCAAGAAATTCACCGAGAAATAGCCAAACGGCGGTGGATCATTGCAGTGGTTCATTGCCAATGGCTGAAGAGGTGAGCTGCAACAAAGGCACAAAGATGATGATTACATTTTCTCTGGTGCCCTACTGGACCACACACGGTCTGTGTAACGTATTCCAAGCTTTCATACATTTCAAGGCACAATGGAATTTGAGTGGAGTCATTTAAAATAATTTCAGCAATAAATAGCCAATGCGGTGGCTCATTGCTGATGGCAAAGGAAGTGACCTGCAACCAAGGCACAAGAAACAAAAGAACGCCAAACAAAAGACTGCTTCCTGGCATGTCTACAATGGTGTAGGGAATACACAATCAGTCCACAGCACCTGCAGCATGTAGCGATGGTCCACCGCCTCTCCCACATGTTAAGATTCTGATAGGGTAGTTGGACTCCCCCCCCCCCCCCCCCCCCCCCCCTAGAGGTTGTGGTGCGGACTTGCCCTTGGTTAACTCTGGCCTGTCTACAAGGATGTTACAAATTAAGCAATCAGTCAACAGCACCTGCAGCATGTAGCGCTGGTCCAAGGCCTCTTCCATATGTTTAGATTCTGATGGGGTAGTTGGAAATCCCCCCCCCCCCCCCCCCCCCCCCCCCCCCCCCCCCCACACACACATCAGGAATTTGTGATGCAGACTTCTTCTTTGTCAACTCTGGCCTGTCTAAAATGATGTAACGAATGCAAGGATGATACAACGATACAATGAAATGGTGAATGCCTTACTCTTTTTAAAAATAAATTAAGCAATCAATCATGAGTTCATGACTCATCAGCACCTGCAGCATGTAGCGATGGTCCAAGGCTTCTTCCACATGTTCAGATGACTTGAAGACTCCAGCAGCGGCTGCATGGACGTCTCCTGAGACGAAGGTGAAGCGGATGGATTTGGTCTTGGCCACTTCTTGCAGCATCTGCAGCATGGCGCACTTCTCATCCTTGTGCTCCTCAGAGCTCCAGTGGTCGATCAGGTCATCCTGCATTGGTTCATAGCCCAAGGTTTGGGAATGAATATCTAGGCTTTGTAGCAAGTCAGCAGATGATTTCAATTTCAAATTTTGTAACTGATCGGAAGTCGTACTTCCTGCCCCATCTGCCGCATGGCGCACTTCTCATCCTTGTGCTCCTCAGAGCTTCAGTGTTCGATCAGTCATCCTGCACTGGTTCATAGCCAAAGGTTTGGGAATGAATAACTAGGCTTTGTAGCAATTCAGCAGATGATTTGGATTTCAAATTTTCAAAACCGATCGGACGTCGTATTTCCTGCCCCATCTGCCGCATTGCGCACTTCTCATTCTTGTGCTCCTCAGAGCTTCAGTGTTCGATCAGTCATCCTGCACTGGTTCATAGCCAAAGGTTTGGGAATGAATAACTAGGCTTTGTAGCAATTCAGCAGATGATTTGGATTTCAATTTTTTGAAACCCATCGGAAGTCGTACTTCCTGCCGAATCTGCAACATATCCTATCCCCCCCTTGCCTTGCACCCCTCCTTCCCTCAAAAAAAGTTTAAAAACGGCCAGGAGTCTATCCCCTCCAATACCATGATTTCTGCTTCGTCGAACAAGCAAAAGAAGATGTTGCCCAGGCCAGATTTGTCTAACAGCATGTTGACTGTGTCCTCGTAGCCTTAATACATACTAGGAGATCCTACCCTCCCCCAGCCTTGCACCCCTCCCCCCCCAAACACAAGTTAAACAACAGTCAGAAATCTATGCTACCCAATATCTTCCCATGATTTCCGCTTTGTCGAACAAGCCAAAGAAGCTGTTTCCCAGGCCTGATTTATGTAACAGCATGTTGACTGTGTCCTCGTAGCCTTAATACAGATCAGCAGATCCTACCAGCCCCCTGCCTTGCACCTCTCATCCCCTCAAACACAAGTTAAACAACAGTCAGAAATCTATGCTCCCCGATATCTTACCACGATTTCTGCATCGTCGAACAAGCCAAAGAAGCTGTTTCCAAGGCCTGTTTTGTCTAACAACGTTTTGACTGTGTTCTGGTAGCCACCTGAGCCCGCCATGTAGTCGACAAATTGTTCCAGGATCTTGACCTTGGGGCATATGAGGGGGCAAGGGGAAGCTGGTCAGCAGTTGGGTTTAGTAGGTTTAGGGTTTAGGTTTCCGTGGTTGAGGTTCAAGTGGTTTAGGGTTTGGGTGTTTTTGGTGGTTTCGGTGGTTCGGGGAAATAAGTGCTGACCAGCTTCCCACTACAAGGGTAGATGAGGGACCGGGTGCATTTGGTGACAGCCACAGGTGTATAAAGATGTAGCCATGATGAGGTACTCACTGAACCAGACCATTCACCAGGTTGTCCTACACACAGTCACAGCCATTGGTTGATACCCAAACCGATCTCTAGACACAGGTAAACCAACAATTAGTTTGCATCACCTTAGGGTGGATGAGGGGCACGGTGCATTTGGGGAAAGCCACAAGTTTATAAATATGTAGTAAGTACAAATTAAGTAAGTAGTCATCCTACATACAGTCACAGACAATGGTTAAGACAAAAACCAAGCTCTAGACACAGGTAAACAAACAATTAGCTTGCCAGTTGTTACCACTAACATCCGTAGGCTAACCATTGGGGTGGGGTGGGGTGGGATGGGGTGGTTTGTTTTGGGGTGGGATGGGGTGGGATGGGATGGGGTGGTTTGTTTTGGTTTGTTTTGGGGTGGGTGGGGTGTGGGGGGGTGAGTTTGTGTGTGGATGTGTGGGTGGGTTGGTGGGTGGGTGGGTGGGGTGGGGGGTTAGCAATTAGCTTGCCTGCTGTTCCTACTAACATCCCCAGCCTAAACATTGGTGTGGTGTGGTGTGGGGTGAGGAGGGTGTGTTTGTGTTTGTGGGGGGTGGGGGGTGAGTTTGTGTGTGGATGTGTGGGTGGGTTGGTGAGTGTGTGGGTGGGGTGGGGGGTTAGCAATAAGCTTGCCTACTGTTCATACTAACACCCCCCTAGACATTAGCAATCAATTATTTCTTCATGCATAAGCCATGAAGTGGTGATCAACACCAGTGTTTTCATCTTTCTGTAGGTCTAGCTGTGTGGCAAAGCAAATCAACAATTATCTTGCCTCACCTTAGGGTATATGAGGGGCACGGTGGCAACCACCGCGACGTGACGCACGGTGGAGGGCAGCTCCATCAGTTTGCTCTTCACCATCTCCCACGACTTCTTGGTCAGGACCTGCATGGTTTGGTTGTTGGGGATCAATGCGGGTTTGTTTGAACAAGCTCGTGGGCAGCTCCATGAGTTTGCTCTTCACCATCTCCCACGACTTCTTGGTCAGGACCTGCATGGTTTGGTTGTTGGGGATCAATGCAGGTTTGTTTGAACAAGCTCGTGGGCAGCTCCATGAGTTTGCTCTTCACCATCTCCCACGACGTATTGGTCATGACCTGCATGGTTTGTTTTCTGGGGATCAAAGCGGTTTTGTTTAAAAGAGCTCGTAGGCAGCTCCATCAGTCTGCTCTTCACCTTCTCCCACGACTTCTTGGCCATGATCTGCATGGATTGGTTGTTGGGGATCATTGCATAATTATTTATAGCAATTAGGCTTTTAGGGCCAAAACGGGGTCAAAGTAGCGATCGCTAGATATAGCGAGAAAAAAATGTCCAATACCCACCATATCCCAAGATTTCTTGGCCAGGATCTGCATGGTTCAGTTGTTGGGGATTGATGCGGGTTTGTTTGAACGAGCTCGTGGGCAGCTCCATCAATTAGCTTTGCACCATCTCTCAACACTTCTTGATCATTACTTGCATGGTTTGGTTGTTGGGGATCAATGCGGGTGTGTTTAAACGAGCTTGTGTGCGGCTCCATGAGCTTGTGTGCGGCTCCATAAGCTTGCGCTTCACCATCTTTCAACACTTCTTGATCATTACTTGCATGGTTTGGTTGTTGGGGATCAATGCGGGTGTGTTTAAACGAGCTTGTGTGCGGCTCCATAAGCTTGTGCTTCACCATCTCTCAACACTTCTTGATCATGACCTGCGCAGTTTTATAGTTGGTGATCAATGAGGGTTTATTTTCACGGGCGGGATGTTGACCTTTGGGAATATGAGGGGCACAGTGGCGACCACCAAGTATGGTGCAGGGTCGAGGTCAGATCCAAGACCACTTTTTCTAGCTTTACGATTTTTAGGCCTCCTCCAGGGAAGGTTCCTTTAACCTCTGGCCCCGTGGCCAGACGTAACAATTTTAATTCCCAATTTTCATTGGGCAACTTCCTAGTCCAACTGGATAACCCTGGATTGTAACGTACATCAATACATACATACACTGACCCCCTACTCCCCTACTACGCACATACACCGACCCCCTAATCCACAGTATTGTGTTCAAAACCAGAGCTGCAGTGTTTGATACTTAGTGACCCAACCATGACTGCTCTGAACCTCGAACCCTAATCCCATTTGTATACAGCCCTTCCCAATATTGAGGTTGGGCAAGTAAATTAAACCTTTTTGGACACGGCTTTACTGGCTAGACTGTAAAAACACACACATACTAAAAATACCCACCTCTTCCCGAGTGCGCTCTGACCCCGTGTTCAAGACCAGAGCTGCAGTGTTGGGCACTAAGTGACCCAACCATGACCAGCTTGAACATCAAACCCCATACCTCTTCCCGAGTGCGCTCTGACCCCTATTCAAGACCAGAGCAGCAGTGTTGGGCACTACGTGACCCAACCAAGACCAGCCTGAACCTCAACCCCCAAACATACCTCTTCCCGAGTGCGCTCTGACCCCTATTCAAGACCAGAGCAGCAGTGTTGGAGCCAAAGTGACCCAACCATGACCAGCCTGAAACCCAAACCCCATACCTACCTCTTCCCGAGTGCGCTCTGACCCCTATTCAAGACCAGAGCAGCAGTGTTGGAGCCAAAGTGACCCAACCATGACCAGCCTGAAACCCAAACCCCATACCTACCTCTTCCCGAGTGCGCTCTGACCTCGTGTCCAAGACTAGAGCAGCAGTGTTGGAGCCAAAGTGACCCAACCATGACCAGTTCTTCTCACTGAAGACATTATTGTCCTTGAACATGTCCTCAGGCCTCGCGTGTTGTTGGAAGAGGCAGTAGAAGCGCCGAGCGTGGGCGAAAATGCCCTACATGGGATTGGTGCAGTAGGTATGAGAAATCAGTGTGGAGGTGGGGGTGTTACAAGGCGTTGTTGGAAGAGCCAGTAGAAGGTAGCAGTAGAAGCGTCGAGCGTGGACGAACATACCCTACATGGGATTGGTGCAGTAGGCAGTAGGTGTGAGCAGCCAGGTGAGGAGGTGGGGGTGTTACAAGGCGTTGTTGGAAGAGGCAGTAGAAGGTAGCAGTAGGAGCGTCGAGCATGGACGAACATACCTGACATGGGATTTGTGTAGTAGGCAGGTGTGATGGGGGGAGGGGGAGGGGGTGGGCGGGGGGTGGGGGGCTCTGGTGAGAGGTTCATACATGGAACAAAAGTAGCCTCCTTGGGATTTGTGTTGGTAGGTGTCTAGGTGGGAGGTACAGACAAGGGATGAAGGTATGGCCGGTACATGGTGTTGTTGGAAGTGGCAGTAGAAGGTAACAGTAGAAGCGTCAGGCATGGGCAAAAATACACTACATGGGATTTGTGTAGTAGGTAGTTGTGATTTGGGGAAGGAGGGGGATCAGGTGGGAGGCTCTGACATGGGACAAATGTAGCCTCCTTGGGATATGTGTTGGTAGGTGTCTAGATGGGAGGTACAGACAAGGGTTGAGGGTATGGCTGGTACAAGGCGATGTTGGAAGAGGCGGTAGAAGCGTGGAGCGTGGACGAACATACCTCACATGGGATTGGTACAGTAAGCAGGTGTAAGCAGTCGGGTGTGAAGGTGGGGGCGTTACAAGGCGTTGCTGGAAGAGACAGTAGAAGCGGCGAGGGAGGACGGACAAAGCCATAAAAAAAGCTTACTATAAACAACTTTGCAGTGTTTGTGTATGTGTGGGGGAATGTCTAGAAGCTGGGTGGAAGTAAGCCCCACCACACCACCACAACCACCCCACCACATGCCCCACCACCACCACAACCACCTCACCACATGCCCCACCACCACCACAACCACCCCACCCCACCCCCCCGTTCCCCCCCACCCCCCCCCCCACCCCCCCCCGGTCCTTCCCCCGCCCCCTCCCGCCAACCCACCCCGTCTCCCACTTCCCCCCTCTCCCCCACCTCACCGGCCCCCCCCACCGGGGAGTTCCCCCCGGCCCCACCCGCCCCCCCCCCCCCCCCCTTCCCCCCCCCCCCCCACCCGGGCCCCCTGCCCGGCCCTTCCCCTGCTTCCCCCCCCCCCCCACGCCCACCCACCCCTCCCCCCTTTCCCCCCCACCCTCCCCACCCGCCCCGGACCCTTCCCCCCATCCCCCCCCCCCCCCCCAGCCCCCCCCCGTTCCCCCGCCCCCCCCACCCCCCCCCCCCCCCCCTTCCCCCGCCCCCCACCCCCCCTCCCCCCCCTTTGCCCCCTCCACCCCCCCCCCCCCTCCCCCCCTATCCCCCCCCCCACCCCCTGTGTCCACCACATTCCCCACCACCACCACTACCCCCCACCACATGCCCCCCCCCACCACCACTACACCACCGCCACCACATTCCCCACCACCCCACCAATTTCCCCACGCACACCACCACAACCACCCCACCACCATTCCCCACCCCCACCACCACGCACCCCACGCACCCTGCCCCACCCCCACCACCCCACCCCACATGCCCCACCAACCACCACCACCACCCTCCAACTCTCCCCTTCCCCTCCCCCCCCCACCCCCTTCCCCCCCCCCTTCCCCACCACCACCAAACCCCACCCCACCCCCGTGCCCCCCCCCCCACCACCACACCCCACCACACCTTTCCCCCCCCCCACCACACCGCCCCCCCCGGGCCATGGCCCATTCCCCCCTCCCACCCCTGAAGCACCCAGTGAGACATCTCTCCTCCACTTATACCTCATAAACAGGGCACAACTGGAATTCTGGTGTGTAGAATATATCAAAGCACAGGGCACACAAAACTTGTTGCGGCGCATTGCACAAACAAAACACTGGGAAGCAGATATCAGAAGATATCAGAAGCTTATCTCTCTTCAGCTTACTTGAAAAACAGGGCGGATCTGGACTACCAATGTGTAGAATATATCAAAGCACAGGGCACACCAACACTTTGCGACGCGTTGCACAAGCAAAACACTGGGAAGCAGATATGTCCACAGCGTACCTGACACCTGGACTACAGGTTTGTAGGATGTATCAAAGCACAGGGCACACAAACGTGACGGGACACATCGCACAAACAAGACAATGTGAGTCAGATCTCTCTTCAGCTGACTCGAAAAACAGGGCAGCTCAGGACTACCGATTTGCAGAAGCCATAAAAGCACAGGGCAAACAAACGTTTTGCGACACGTCTCACAAACACAACAGTAAAACACTGGGAAGCAGATATGACTTCTTCCTACCTGGACAACAGGGCAGCCCTGGACTGCTGGTTAGTAGAATATATATCAAAGCACATCTCGAGCAGCGCATACTTACGATCCGGTTCCCTTAATCCCACTGGGCACGTC
Organism: Chlamydomonas sp. ICE-L; assembly: GCA_013435795.1. Lineage (NCBI taxonomy): Eukaryota > Viridiplantae > Chlorophyta > Chlorophyceae > Chlamydomonadales > Chlamydomonadaceae > Chlamydomonas > Chlamydomonas sp. ICE-L. The sequence goes on along the minus strand of JACBWV010000849.1, from coordinate 130,330 downwards.
CTTTGAGGTCATTGTGACAATTCTTGGATGTTTAAATTTCCATTTTTTTCCAATCAAAGCACAGGGCACACAAATGTTTTGCGACACGGCTCATAAACAAAACACTGGGCAGCAGGTATGTCTTCAGCTTGCCTGGAAGACAGGGCAGCTCTGGACTACCAGTTTGTAGAATATGTTAAAGCACAGGGCACACAAACGTTTTGCGACACGTCTCACAAACAAAACAGTCAAACACTGGGAAGCGGATGTGTCTTCTTCCTACCTGGGAGACAGGGCAGCTCTGGACTACCAGTTTGTAGAATATGTCAAAGCACAGGGCACACAAATGCTTTGCGACACGTTGCACAAACAAAACGCTGGGAAGTCTCTATATCTCTCTCTTCAGCATACCTGGAAGACAGGGCAGCTCTGGACTGCTGGTTTGTAGGATCCCCATCCATCGAAGATGTCATGATCGTCCCACATCATAACCTGCACAGCGAGAACAGGATATTAGACAAAGTAGAATGTGTTGCTTATAGTACAGTATAGTTTAGTGTTGTATAGTATAGTATAGTCTAGTATAGTACAGTATAGTGTTGTATAGTATAACATAGAATAATATAGTCTAGTACAGTATAGTATGGGGTATAATATAGGGTATAGTATAGGATATTAGGAAAGTCGTATTGAAGATTAACAAATCGCTAAGATCTTTTGCGTCTCTCTTTAGCAGCCTAGCATAATCGGTTTAGGGTTTAGGGTTTAAAGGGTTCCCCCCCTACTTCACCCCCCTATGCCTACCTGAGGCACAGAGGCCATGGCATCTGAAAACTTGTCCTCAGACCAGTGCTTGACGTAGTTGTCAAAGTAGAGCCACTTCACTTGCTCATCCATGGCAGGGTCAAACTCTTTGGCTAGGCGGTCGGGGATGGGCTTCACCCTCAGCCACTGCACAAGGGGTGGGAGGATGTGTGGGAGGGTATGCGTGAGGATGTAAAGGTTTGTATGTGTGTGTGTGTGTGTGAGAGGGGGGGGGGGGGGGGGGGGGGGGGGGGGGGGGGGGGTTCTCCTTGGCTAGGCGGTCAGGGATGGACTGCACCTTAAGCCACTGCACAAGGGGTGGGAGGATTTGCGTGAGGGTATGCGTGAGGATGGTAGAGGTTTGTGTGAGTGTGTGTGTGTGTGAGTGCGAGGGGGGGGGGGGGGGGGGGGGGGGGGGTGTCCCTGGCTAGGCAGTCGGGATGGACTGCACCTTAAGCCACTGCACAAGGGGTGGGAGGATGTGCGTGAGGGTATGCGTGAGGATGGTAAAGGTTTGTGTGTGTGTGTGTGAGTGCGGGGGGAGGGGAGGGGGGGGGGGGGGGGGGTCTCCCTGGCTAGGCGGTCAGGGATGGACTGCCCCTTAAGCCACTGCACAAGGGGTGGAAGGATGTGCGTGAGGGTATGCGTGAGGATGGTAAAGGTTTGTGTGTGTGTGTGTGTGAGTGCGGGGGGAGGGGGGGGGGGGGGGGGGGGGGGATCTGCCTGGCTAGGCGGTCAGGGATGGACTGCACCCTCAGCCACTGCACAAGGGGTGGGAGGATGTGCGTGAGGGTATGCGTGAGGATGGTAAAGGTGTTGTGTGTGTGTGTGTGAGTGCGGGGGGAGGGGGGGGGGGGGGGGGGGGGGGGGGGGGGGGGGGTGGTCCCCCTGGCTAGGCGGTCAGGGATGGACTGCACCTTAAGCCACTGCACAAGGGGTGGGAGGTTTTGCGTGAGGGTATGCGTGAGGATGGTAAAAGGTTTGTGTGTGTGTGTGTGTGAGTGCGGGGGGAGGGAGGGAGGGGGGGGGGGGGGGGGGGGGGTCTGCCTGGCTAGGCAGTCAGGGATGGACTGCACCTTAAGCCACTGCACAAGGGGTGGGGGGATGTGCATGAGGGTATGCGTGAGGATGGTAGAGGTTTGTGTGTGTGTGTGTGTGTGTGAGAGAGAGAGGGGGGGGGGGGGGGGGGGGGGGGGGTCTGCCTGGCCAGGCGGTCAGGGATGGACTGCACCTTAAGCCACTGCACAAGGGGTGGGGGGATGTGCGTGAGGGTATGCGTGAGGATGGTGAAGGTTTGTTTGTGTGTGTGTGAGTGCGGGGGGGGGGGGGGGGGGGGGGGGGGGGCAGGGGGCGGGTAGGATCTGCTAATATGTATACAGAAGAGTTATGCTCCTTGTATTGAGGGTCAGGGATGCGCTGCACCTTGAGCCACTGCACAAGGGGTGCAAGGATGTGTGGGAGGGTATGGGTGAGGATGGTACGGCTTTGTGTGTGTGTATGTGTATGGGGTGTGTGTGTGGGGGGGCAGACGGTCGCGGATGCGCTGCACCTTGAGCCACTGCTCAAGGGGTGCAAGGATGTGTGGGAGGGTATGGGTGAGGATGGTACGGCTTTGTGTGTGTATGTGTGTGTGGGGGGGGGTGTGGGGTGTGTGTGTGGGGGGCAGAAGGTCGGGGATGCGCTGCACCTTGAGCCACTGCACAAGAGGTGCAAGGATGTGTGGGAGGGTATGCGTGAGGTTGGTACGGCTTTGTGTGTGTATGTGTGTGTGGGGGGTGTGGGGGGGGGCAGACGGTCGGAGATGCGCTGCACCTTGAGCCACTGCTCAAGGGGTGCAAGGATGTGTGTGAGGGTATGCGTGAGGATGGTAAGGGTTTGTGTGTGTGTGGGGGGTGGGTGGGGGGCAAGGCGGGGGGCGTGTAGGATATGCTAGAACGGATGAAGTAGATTTATCCTCCTTGGCAAGGCGGTCAGGGATGGGCTTCACCTTGAGCCACTGCACACAAGACCAACCTCAAACAGACAGCCCCAAGACCCACCTCCTCTATAGTGCTTATCTCAAAGACGTTGTCGTTGTTCAGCTGGTCGCCTCCGCCCACCATGGCATGCAGGGGATCTGCCTAGAAGCTGCCACACATACAGGTAAAACAAAGAACAGGGGATCTGTCTAGAAGCTGCCACACATACATATGTAAAACAAAGAACAGGGGATCTGCCTAGAAGCTGCCACACATACATATGTAAAACAAAGAACAGGGGATCTGCCTAGAAGCTGCCACACATACATATGTAAAACAAAGAACAGGGGATCTGCCTAGAAGCTGCCACACATACATATGTAAAACAAAGAACAGTCTTCCCAGAGAGCTAAACATACAACACAGAATAAAAACAGACAGCCCCAAGACCAGCCTGAAACAGACAGCCCCAAGACCCACCTCCTCTACAGTGCTGATCTCATAGACGTTGTTGTTGTACAGCTGGTCGCCTCCGCCCACCATGACATGATAAGGGGATCTGGCCAGAAGCTGCCAGGCAAACAACAACAAATAAAAACAGACAGCCCGAAGACCAACCTCAAACGGACAGACCCAAGACCCACCTCCTCTATAGTGCTGATCTCAAAGACATTGTCGTTGTACAGCTGGTCGCCTCCGCCCACCATGACATGAAGGGGGTCCTCCGCTGAATGGCACGCAAGCACATCCTTCCACAGTGGTTGAATGCCGCCGTACTTTTCTTTAGCCACTAGGTCGTGAAAGCCGTTGCACGAGTGAAAGCCCCATTTCCACCTTTCGTCGCTGGCGGGGACGTAGAAGGCAAACCTGTGTGGTTGCAGCGTGCAGCATGTTAGCGCGACAATATGAGTGTGGTTACAAGGGAAGGTGGGGGTAGAGGTTGGAGTGGGGTGGGGGTGGGTTGGGGTGGCGGGTACAAGCCCCATTTCCACTTATCGTCGGTGGCGGGGACGTAGAAGGTTAACCTGTGTGGTTGCAGCGTGTAGCATGTTAGCGCGGCAATATGAGAGTGGTTATAAGGGGAGGTGGGGGTAGAGGTTTGAGTGGGGTGGGGGTGGGGGGTGGGTAGGAAGGGTAAGAAGGGGCAAGGTCATGGGAGCTATTTAGGGAGCGGCAAAGACCGATAGATCTAAATCGATCTATATTCGATAGATCGATATAGATCTATATTCGATAGATCGATATAGATCTATATATATCTATATTCGCGAAGCCGATAGACCTATCGATATCCCTTGTCCGACGCCCCCCCCCGGTCCCGATATATCTATATAGATCTACATGACCCGTTTGAGCCGTCGAACTGCTCCTCGCTCCTCCTATTTGCTTTCTTCGCACTGTTCCAAATGAAAACGGCAAATAGCCTTCTGAATGAAGCTGGCTTACAAAGTTATAAGAGCGATCGTAAGTCGCCTGCAGCCGTCTTGGCCATTCTCGAGAAAGCCCCACCGGCTTCTAACTGGAGAGCAAACTTCGATGCGCGGATTGAAGAAGGAGGACCTTGCCTCTTGTTTAGTCGCGCTTATGACATTGGCGTCAGTCCCAACAACATTAGCAACTCGACGAACGCGCACATGAAGGCATGCAAGGGGGGCTCAACCAACCGAGCCGGCTGCGTTGTGGAACTGGACCTGGACAGCCCTTCTTCGCCAAGCTGGACGTCACCTAGACCTTCGCGCCCAGCTTCGCACAAGCGGCAGTTGGGCAAGATAACGCGCGCGCGCAACGCGTTCGGATGCGCGTTCTAAATTCTGGTCCCTGACGAGGTTCTTAAAGCAGTCTAGCCCCCCCCCCCCCCCCCCCCCCCCCCCCACCCCACACACACACACACACGCACGCACCTTCACCCACCCACCCACACTTCAGCCTATGGCCTTTAGGGGATGATTCAGGGCGACTGCACGATGTGTCCATGTAACCCTACTAGTCTACTACCCTAGCGAAGAAATTGATGATGATGATGAATTGATGATGATGATGATCTGTTCAGCAACCAGTAGCAGCTTCTAGGCAGCTCCTTGTGCACTAGCTTGCGTTAGTTTTGTCCGAATATCCAGGCAGGGGAGCTGCCTAGAAGGTGCAAAAATTAGACAGTGTATATACTTCTCTAGGACCTGATGTATGCTGAACTGCTGAGGGTGATGAACTGATGATGGGGGTAGGGAAGACTAGGCCTGGGTTGGTTTGGGAGGCCATATCGTGACTGTTTCGTATGTGACCGCGTCGGCAGCGAGCTTCACAAGTGATAACTGAACGGAAAATAAATCCTGTATTTTTTTTGAAGGCACAAGGCACCTTGATATGATGCAGACTACATGTAAAATAAATCCCAGATTTTTCAGAGGCCTCCCTGAGGTACCGATATACCAGATATAGATATATTTTGCTATATATAGATCTATATAGATCTATACGTTGGGGCAATATAGATATATTTGCCGCCCCCTAAAGCTATTGCATGAGCAGTGGCCCCACTTCCACGTTTCGCCGCGACTGGGACATACAAGGCATTAGGGTTTAGGGTTTAGGATACAGGTGGTGTTAGTGTGCGTGTTGGTGCTGGATATTGTGGCAGTGTGTACGAGGGTAGAGAGGGTTAGAGTCAAAAGGGTGGGTGTGGTACTGTGTGTGTGTGTGTGGTGGGGGTGTGTGTGTGGGGGGGGTATATGGGATCAGGTGGTATGGGTATGGGGTGCAGGGGTAGGGTTTGAGATGCGCGGGTTAGGGGTGTGGGATATATGTGTGTGTATATAATATATATATATATATATATATTATATATATGTATATACACTCCTCTATCTCTATCTCTATCTCTCTCTCTCTCTCTATATATATAGATATATATATATATAATATATATATACATATATATATATATATATATATATATATATATATATATATATATATATATATAAACAATGGGTGTAGATATTGTGAATCAAAGGTACATGGTTAGGGGAGCTACAGCTAGGTGGTAATGTAAAGTTGTAACTCACTTCTTGCCCTTTCAGCTGGACACAGTCATCACTGATTGTACTGAACCTTCTGCTAGTATGCCGACTTAAAATGTTTATGTGCACTGTGTAGCTGGACCACAGAATAGTTGTGGAGCACCGTTAATTAGGGTAGGGTATGTTGTAGGGGTAGGGGTAGAGTTAGGTGGTAATGGTATGCTGTAGGGGTAGGATTAGGTGGTAGGCGATAGGGTTAGGTGGTAGGGTTAGGTGGTATGGGTAGGTTAAAGGGTTAGTTGAATGGGTTAGACGGTACGGGTAGGTGGTATGGGTAGGTTAAAGGGTTAGTTGAATGGGTTAGGCGGTATGGGTAGGTGGTATGGGTAGGTTAAAGGGTTAGTTGAATGGGTTAGGCGGTATGGGTAGGTGGTATGGGTAGGTTAAAGGGTTAGTTGAATGGGTTAGGTGGTAAGGGTTAGGTGGTATGGGTAGAGATGCAACTCACTTCTTGCCCTTGCAGCAGGACACCTCGTACTGAACCCTCTGCTGGTGCACGCCTGCCATCAGATTCAACTTGAATCGCCAGAAGCTGTAGCCCTCAAAGTCATCGATCTTCTCGCCAGTCAACTCTTGACTGCAGGAAGTAGAAAATTTCTAGCCGGTCAATTTGAAGCAGGTTAATTGGAAGCAGGTCAATTTGTAGCATGTCCATTTGAAGCAGGTCGATTTGAAGCCGGTAAATTTGAAGCCGGTAAATTTGAAGCAGGTCAATCTGAAGCAGGTAAATTTGAAGTGCAGTGGCGAAATACGCAATGACCGGTAAGAGCCAATCCCCAATGCCCTATCACCTACCTCACCTTCTCTGGAACCTGCATTGTGAGCTTCAGAGTGGAGTGATCATCTTTGTTAAGCACGACCAGTGCAGTGATGCTATACGTAAAGACCGGTCAGATCCAAACCCGTACCTCAACAGTGCAGAGGCGAAATACGCAATGACCGGTCAGAGCCAATCCCCAATGCCCTATCACCTACCTCTCCTTCTCAGGAATCTGCATTGTGAGCTTGGGAGTGGAGTGATCGTCTTTGTTTAGCACGACCAGTGCAGTGGCGCTATACGCATAGGTATCTGGGTCATAGCCAGCGAACCGAAGGCAAGGACCCAGGGCTGTAGGGAGGCTGGTGTCGACAGGTGGGACCCCCCCTTCATTCACTGTTCGGTTGGATACCTGAGGAGGGCAGGGCGGAGGGGGAGGGGGAAGTCAGGAGGGGGGGGGGGGGGGGGGGGGGGTCAGTGGGTACAAGGGGGACAAGGGGAGGGTGTCGTCGACAGGGGGGAGCTCCCCTTGATTCATTGTGTGTTGCACACCTGAGAAAGGGAGGGGGGAGTCAGGAGGGAAGTGGGGGCAGGAGGTGGAAGGTGGGGGACGGGGTACAGGGGGTGCAAGGAGAGGGGGAGGCTGTCATCGACAGGGGGGAGCTCCTATGGGTTTAATGCAAGGTTGCAAACCTGAGGAAGGGAGGGCGGTATGCACCGTGGGAGTCCAGACTAGGTAGTTGTGTGGTGTGTTCGTCATGTGGCGTATCTATGTGGGTGCTGTCGGTTGTTGTGAGAAGGCGCGGAGGAAGGGGGGCAGGCTGTCGTCCCGGCACGGGGGAAATGCTCCTCTGGGGTTTGAAGGGTTGGGTCGCAGAGGGAGATGGGAGACAAGGCAAACATTACAAGATGTATCCAGCCCACCTTATGTGTGGCCTCAAGTCCTGATTATTATGCCATTATCATATTTATATTCTCTCGCACCACAGGTTGGCTTCACATCAGACTACCCCCACGCCCCACCACCTACACACTTTTGATTAATTTTCTTTCCCTTCTTTAAACTTAACTGCAGCTTTTTTTACTTGTCACACTCTTAAAAGTGTCAATGCCAGTTGTGTACAATCGAGTGTGATAACCGGCTTTTGCAGATCATCCGCACATGGCCCAACATCAGTGTTTGAGGCTTTGCTTGTTTACCGGGGTGTATTTATTTATGTCTTATTAGCTGTTCTTCACGCTAACAAACGGACTCCACATCCCGGACCAGGGTCAGGCCGATGGAGGCGTAATAAGCAGGTAACGCTGCCTAACGCGCAATAAAACAATAAAGAAAAAAGACTAACATGGAAACAGGGAGAAGCAACATGCGAACCAGTAAAAGAAACACTCTATGGATACCGGGAGGCCGTCGCTAGCATCGAACACCTTTCAAATGTGTAACGTACAACCATATTCCTCTGGAAAAACATCAAATTATAATACCCCCCCCCCCTCAAAATGTCTCTATGCTGTCAGTATGGTACGTACGCTGGCGTGCACTGAGGAGGCAAGTCGGCCTGCGAGGACAACAGGTAGGCCATCGCCATCATCCAACGCCTTCCAAATGTGTAACGTCAAACTATATTCCTCTAGAAAATCGTCCAAGTATAATAACCCCCCTCAAAATGACCCTATGCTGCCAGTATGGTACGTACGCTGGCGTGCACTGAGGAGGCAAGTCGGCCTGCAGGGACCACCGGAGGACCGACGCCGTCGTCCAACACTTGCACATCTCCACCATCTGAAGTGTCGTCCTCCTTTGAGAAGAACTCTTGATTCTGTAGAACAGGATGTGCAGTACAGAATCGGATTAGTTGTATAGTATGTAGAATACACTATTGGGTTAGTTGATGAAAAAAGCGTTACATACATAGACAGACATGCATAGACAGATTTACAAAGACAGATACGTACGTATAGCGATAGACACATAGGCAGGCTGGTAGATAGATAAATTTATTTTACTACTTCATTTCATTCCCACCTTCCTGTCTGTTTCTGTTTTGTCCACGAGAGCTATGTCTGATACACCTTATATGGATTTATTTTACTACTTTCAATTGTATCCAATCATATACATGTATTGTACTACTTCATTTTATGCCCACCTTCCTGTCGTTTTCTTTTTTGTCCACAAGAGTTATGTCTGATCTATGTTCTTATATTTATTTATTTTACAACTTTCGATCTTATCCAATCATATACATGTATAGAACTACTCCATGCCATGCTCACCTTCCTGTCCGTTTCTGTTTTGTCCACATGAGTTATGTCTGATCTATGTTCTTATATTTATTTATTTTACTGCTTTCAATCGTATCCAATCATATATATGAATTGATCTACTTCATGTCATGCCCACCTTCCTGTCCGTTTCTGTTTTGTCCACATGAGTTATGTCTGATCTATGTTCTTATATTGATTTATTTTACTGCTTTCAATCGTATCCAATCATATACATGAATTGATCTACTTCATGTCATGCCCACCTTCCTGTCCGTTTCTGTTTTGTCCACGAGCGCTATGTCTGATACATGTGCAACTTGGTCTGCGGATACCAGGTCCAAGTAGGGGGCGGTGATGTCGACCTCTTGGATCCTGCCCTTGTGGCGACCAGAGCCCTCAATACGGAACTTCGGGGGTGGTGGGTTGGGTGAGTGGGAGGTTGGGGGGTGGGGTTGGGGGGGGTGGGGGGGGGTGAGTGGGATAGTGGGTGGTGGTGGGGGGTAGAGGTGGGTGGCGTGGAGGTGGGGATCTTTCCCTTGTGGTGCCCAAAGCCCTTGATACGGAACTGTGGGAGTGGGGGGAGTGGGTGGTTGGGTGGGATGAGTGGGTGGGGGTGGAGTGGAGGTGGGGGGAAGTGGGCGGGGTGGAGGTGGGGTGGGGGGAAGGAAGAGTCCAGTATGAACGAGGTTCCTCTCTGCACTTGTTGTTGTAATTAGTATCGTTCGTGTATGCATTAGTACTGGCATCAGTAGTGGTATACAGTGACATTGTATAGTATGATTTGGATTTGCACATGCATTCACATTGGCATAAGCCTTTCCAACCCTGGGAATTGGAGTGGGTGGGGTTGTGTCAGTGGGTAGGGTTGTGTCCGTGTCAGTGGTCAGTGAGACCCCCCACCCACCCACCCCACCGTGGGGCCATTTCTGACTAGTTTGGCTGGACCCATGCATTGCCATGCAGCCATGGCGAAGGCGACGCGTCGCACAAAAACAACGGTGACATAAGCATAAGTGTGCATTGGATCTTAGTATGATCTGGCTGGCTTCAAATCTTGAAGAATTATGAAGAGATTGGATAAAATACATTTTATAAGAAAGTATAAAGCGTTGATGTTCCTGCCCAAGACGGCATCATCTCTTTCTTCTATTTCTTCATCTCCTTCTCAATCTCTTTCTTTCTTCTATCTATTCTTTTCTAAATTATTTCTACATCTCTTTCTTCGATCTACTCTTCTTTTCTTTCCTTCTAACTAACCAATTCGTTTATACCCACTTCATACAAAGATCATAAAGTGTTTACCTAATGTTCATGACAGACGCGCGGGGTGTTAGTGTCCGTTTCGAACACTTTTAAGTACCCCCCCCCCCCCCCCCCTTAAGATGGCGAGCAGCTATTTCTACCATTCTATACCAGTGCATACAAGTTTATACCTAATAATCACCGACCTAACCCTGTCCGGTCCGTCTTGGACCACTAAAAGTACCCCCCCCCCCCCCCCCTCTTCCCCTCAACTAATTAAATAAAGTAACATATAAAAACTGTTTCAAATGCATCGGATTCAATTCATTTCTCAAGTCCCTCACCCTCAACTCCTCACCCCCCCCCACACACACACACCACCACCACCACACACACACAAAGACGGTGAGCATCTACTTGGAGCCTGGTCACTTAAAGTAACCAATCCCGTTTCAAGGAATGATTCAATGGTTGACCTTGTTGAACAGATGAAGGAGCAGGGTTTGAATCCCTACGGGTGCGCTACGGTCGCTGTCTACCAGCATGGTGCAACCTAGTGCATCTTGAAGCTGACACCACCAGCTTTCCTGTGTTGTTGCTATCTTGGGGCTTGGCCCAGTGGCTGGATCAAGGCATGGTTGATCATTTTGCTAAACTGAAGACAGTGCTGGGTTCGATTCCCTACAGGTGCGCTTTAGTGTTTGCGGTCGCTGTCAACCGCCATGGTAGCTTAGTCCAGGTAAAATAGCAGCCCGTTCTCTACCGCTGTAAGACGGGGCTCCCTTAATACCACGACCCACCAGGCACTCTCATTGAAGTAACAAAGTTCAAGTTCATACAAAGGAATGCTCAAGTATATGTTTACCAAGCTCAACCACCCAATTGATTAAGATCAAGTTCGCATCTGGAACAGTTTAAGCTCAACCACAAAGTTCGAGTTCCAATTAACCAAGTTCTAGTTCAACCACAAAATTCAAGTTCGAATTCACCAAGTTCAAGCTCAACCACAAAATTCAAGTTATAATTCACCTAGTTCTAGCTCAACCACACAATTCAAGTTCAAATTGACCAAGTTCAAATTTAACCACAAAATCCAAGTTCGAATTCACCAAGTTCAAGCTCAACCACAAAACTTAAGTTATAATTCACCTAGTTCTAGTTCAACCACGAAATTCAAGTTAAAATTCACCATGTTCAAGTAGAACAACAATTATCGTTTGAATTATCAAGGTTAACGTTATACTGGAAATGGGGAGGAGATGACTGACCCCGGGGTCAGTCTCCGACAGAGCAGTGAGTCCTGTGCCCGTGATCTACAGTAGTGTCCTGAACTCAAGAAGGCTCATCCTGGTGCTGGTGGAGCGTGGAGGGTGGTGAGGGGGGGGTTGGGGGGACATGCAGCGGTGACGTGGAGGGTGAGGGGTGTGTTGGATGGTGGGGTGAGTGGTGGGTGAGGTGGTGGAATCGCATGTGGATCCTGTCGCCCTAGATAGAATGGTTGTCCTTGAACATTACGGTAGGCTCAACCCTTTGTTGTCGCTGGTTGGGGGGGAGGGGTTGGGTTGGGGTGGAAGGGTGGATGGTGGGTGGGGTGGTCCGGTTCGATTGGTGAGGGGGAAGGGGCGGGGTTGTGGAGGGTGGGGGGGTGGGAGGGTGGAGGGTGGGGTGGGGTGGCTGCAGGGTGATGTGGCTGGGAGGGGGTGGGTTGGAGTGTGGGGTGGGTTGAGGGTGGGGTGGTGTTGAGGGCTGGGGGGGTTGGAGGGGGGGGGAAGGGGTGGGGTGGGCAGGGTGACGTGGAGGGTTGGAGGGGTGGGTTGGAGGGTGGGGTTGAGGTTGTGGAAGTGCATGAATCCGTCGCCCTGGATAATGCATGTGTTTGGCCTGAACATTAAGATCCGGATCCCCCTCGTTGGGTGGGGTTGGAGGGGGGGTGGGGGTGCATGGTGGTTTGACTGTGGAGGTGAGGGGGGCGTTTCTGGGGTGGGGTGGGTTGCGGTGGGGGTGTGTGTAGGGGAGGGGGGGGGTGGGGTGGGGTTGGGTTGCAGGGTGACTTGGGGGAGCGGGTTGGGTTTGGTGGGGGGGGTTGGAGGGGGGCGGGTGGGGTGGGGTGGGAAGGGTGACGTGGAGGGGAGGGGGTGGGTTTGGTGGGGTGGGTGGAGGGTGGCGGGGTGGGGTGGGGCTGGGGCAGGTGACGTGGAGGGGGAGGGGTGGTGGTGGGGGGGTGGGAGGGGGGAGGGTGGGGTGGGTGGTGCAGGGTGACAGTGGAGGGTGAGGGTGGGATGGTGGGTGGGTTAGAGGGGGTGGAGGGTGGGGTGGGGTGGTTGAAGGGGGTGACGTGGAGGGTGAGGGTGGGGTGGTTGGGGCTGGGTGGGAGGGTGGCGGGGTGGGGTGGGGTGGTGCAGGGTGACGTGGCGGGTAGGGGGGGTGGTGGGGTGGGGTGGGTGTTGGGCGGGGGGGTGGGGTGGTTGAAGGGTGATGTGGAGGGTTGAGGGGTGGGTTGGGGGGTGGAGAGTGAAGGGGTGGCGGGTTGGGTGGGGTGGTGGCAGGGTGACGTGGAGGGGAGGGGTGGGTTGGAGGGTGGGTGAGGTTGGTGGAATGCATGAATCCTGTCGCCCTTGATCATGCATGTGTTGTCCTTGAACATCATGATAGGCTCCCCCCTTGTGTGCTGGTGGGTGGGTGGAGAGATGGAGAGTGACGGGTGGGGGTGGGGGGGGGGAAGGTGGAGGGTGAGGTTGGTGGAATGAATGAATCCTGTTGCCCTTCAACCTCCATCATAAAGCTTTTGTCTTTGAACATCAAGATAGGCTCCTTCCTTGTGTGCTGGTGGTCTGGAGGGCTGGAGGGTGACAGGTGGGGTGGGGGGCACGGGGTTGAGGGTGGTGAGGTGGAGGGTGACGGTCGGTGGAATAGAGGGTGTAGGGTGGTGTGTGACGGGTGCGGGTTGCGGGTGTGTGTGTGTGGGGGGGGGGGGGGGGGGGGGGGGGTGGGGGGCCCGGGTGACTTGAAGGGGTGAGGGTGGTGGGGTGGAGGGTGAGGTTGGTGGAATGGAGGGTGCTGGGTGGAGTATTAGGGCTGAGGGTGGTGGAGTGGAGGGTGATGAGTGGAGGGTGATGGACATGAGGAATGAATTGAATCCGATGCATTTGAAGCAGTTTTTATTAGTTGTTTTCAGTAGGTCCAGTTGTGTTGGGAAAGTTACGATGCAATCCTTATTTCTAGGGAACGGCATATGATGGCATATGACGGCACATGATAGCATGTCATCATATGATGCTGGCAGTCTGACGACGCTAAAGTTGCCATTTACATAAAATATAATGTGATGCAATTTGTATGGTATCAAACTCTCTATACGCCAGAATCATATGACATGCTGGTTCCTACTTTTTGCATGATCCTATCATCCGCATGGTGTAGCACAGTATAGGGCTGAGTGCAGATCCCAGGGGAGTAAGGGGGGTAACACGACACACAATGTAATACAACAAAAAAGTGTTAACCCGACACACAATGTAATACAACAAAAAGTGTTCAAGTCATCAACACCCACCTTGTCAATATCAACACCCACCGCATCAATATGCGGTGGGTGTATCAACACCCACCGCATCAATGTGTATGTGTGTGTATGTGTGCAAGTCATCAACACCCACCGCATCAATATTCGCCGATGCATATATCATCATATGATATCATACTCTCCTTAGGCCAGAATCATATGATATGCCGGGCCCGGGCTGGGCCCTACTTTGTTCAGGATTGTGGCGTAGCACAGTATAGGGCTGAGCGCAGAGCCCAGGGAGGGTAGGGGGTTAGCATGACACACTGGGGTTATAGTCATAAATTGAGGTACAGCTGTAGCTGCTCTGTAGTCATAAATTGAGGTACAGCTGTAGCTGCTCTGTAGTCATAAATTGAGGTACAGCTGTAGCTGCTCTATAGTCATAAATTGCGGTACAGCTGTAGCTGCTCTATAGTGAGCGCAGAGCCCAGGGAGGGTAGGGGGTTAGCATGACACACTGGGGTTACCTGGAGTCGCAAAATAAAACAAAACAAAACAAAAAGTGTTCAAGTCATAAACTCCTACCTCGTCGATATTCGCCGATGCAGTTGAATTGTTGAGGACCATGACGGCCATCTTAGGAGGCGGCTCATTGCCAATGGCAGAAGAGATGACCTAGATAGGGGGGGTGATAGTGATAGTGGTCTGGGGGGGGGGGGGGGGAAGTGGGAGGGGAGAGGGGGGGATAGTGGTGATAGTAGCGGTGGGAGCAAAAGTGGTGAGTGGAGGTGGGGGTGGTGATGGAAATAGGAGGCGGCTCGTTGCCAATGGCAGAAGAGATGACCTAGATAGGGGGGTGATAGTGATAGTGTGTGTGTGGGGGGGGGAAGTGGGGGGGGGAGGGGGGGGATAGTGGTGATAGTGGAGGTGGGGGTAGTGATGGAAATAGGAGGCGGCTCGTTGCCAATGGCAGAAGAGATGACCTATGATACACATAGTGAACAGAAACATGATATCATTAGTTGCTTTCAGTAGGTCCAGTTGTGTTGGGAAAGTGGAGGGTGGTGTGTGAAGGGTGAGGGTGTGTGTGGGTGGGTGTGGGTGTGTGTGTGTGGGGGGGGGGGGGGGGCACGGGTTACTTGAAGGGGTGAGGGTGGTGGGGTGGAGGGTGAGGTCGGTGGATTGGAGGGTGCTGGGTGGAGTATTAGGGCTGAGGGTGGTGGAGTGGAGGGTGATGAGTGGAGGGTGATGGACATGAGGAATGAATTGAATCCGATGCATTTGAAGCAGTTTTTATTAGTTGCTTTCAGTAGGTCCAGTTGTGTTGGGAAAGTTACAACGCAATCCTTATTTCTAGGGAACGGCATATAATGGCATATGACGGCATATGATAGCATGTCATCATATGATGCCGGCAGTCTGACTAGGCTTAAGTTACCATTTACATACAATATCATATGATGCAATCTGTATGATATGCCGGTCCCTAGTTTAGGGTTTAGGTTTTAGCCTAAAACCCTAAACCCTAACCTCCTAATGGCAGAGGGGATGACACACTTTACGTTGAGGTTACACGGACAAAATAATGATGAATGGATAGGCATTCAAACTGGCTGACTGACAGACAGGAGTGAACATACTGGACATGCAGACATAAGGCTTTAGGGCCACAATATGTCAGTCTACCATTCGTTGCATGTGTGCATGAGTAAAGCATGAGCGAGATATGGCAGAGGGGATCGTATACTCTATGTGCAGGCTACATGGACGACATAATGGTAGATGGAAAGGCGCTCAAACAAACAGACAGACAGATGCGTCGTTGGATGGATGGAATAGTGCTAACATATAATGGTAGATGGGTAGACATACAGACAGACAGTCAAACAGACAGACAGATGCGTTGTTGGATGGATGGTATAGTGGGTAGACAGACATGGAATGGTATATGGGTAGACAGACAGAAAGGCAGACAGACAGTCTGGCAGATAGACAGGTAGTGAGTCTAGCAGACAAAAGGGCAGACAGACAGTCAGTCTAGCAGACAGACAGATAGACAGACAGTCAGACAAGCAGACAGAAAGACAGTCAATCAGACAGATAGACTGGTAGACAGACAGTCTAGAACACAGGCAGTCTAGCAGACAGACAGGCAGGCAGCTGGGTCGTTCAATGGATCAATTAGTGAAAAAATAGCATGGTAGGTGGATAGACTGAGGGACACATCGTCAAATAGACAAACCGAAACTAACCTGAAGCATGTAGCGGTGGTCCTTGCTGATTTCGGTCGGCTGGACAGAGGAGAACTTGCCAGCAGCAGCGGCATGGACGTCTCCTGACAGGAAGGTGACCCGCATGGCCTGGCGCTTGGAGACCTCCTGCACAATCATGCGACAGGAAGGTAGGGGCGTGGGCAGGGTAATGATGACGCCTGGTGGGGCGTGGAATTATGGGAGCCCCGTCAAACGGCGGTCGGGAACGGGCTGCTACTTTACCTGGGCAAGCTACCATGGCACTTGGAGACCTCCTGCACGATCACTCAACAGGAAGGGGCGGCGTGGGCATGGGTGGTGGTGGTGGGGGGGGGGTATGTCGCATGTTAACCCTAACCCTAAACCCAACTCACAGGAAGGGGGGGCGTGGGCGTGGGCATGGGTGGGGGTGGGGGGGTATGTCGCATGTTAAACCCTAACCCTAAACCCACTCAACAGGAAGGGGGGGCGTGGGCGTGGGCATGGGTGGTGGTGGGGGGGTATGTCGCATGTTAAACCCTAACCCTAAACCCACTCAACAGGAAGGGGGGGCGTGGGCATGGGTGGTGGTGGGGGGGTATGTCGTATGTTTGACGGCACACCAGAGCAGGTCAGTGTGTGGAGACAGCTGAATTCAGAGTACAGCTGTCTCTACGAGTTGTAAATGCACGGGGGTGGATAGGGTCTTAGTAATGATAACGCCTGTAGGGGGTGGTATTAAGGGAGCCACATTTTATGGCGGTAGGGAACGGGCTGCTACTTTACCTGGACAAAGCTACCATGGCGGTTGACAGCGACCGAGAACACTTCAGCGGATTGGGAATTTGAGGAGAGTAAGGGATGTGATGTGGTCGAGGTGATGAAGGGCATGGCTTGAATTGTGTTGGGTGAGGAAGGGGTCAGGTGGGGTAGGGTTGAGAAAATAATTAGATGGGTTGTAGGAGAGGGAGGGGTTGGGTTTGGGTGAGAGAATAATTAGGTGGGGTAGAGAAGAGGGAGGGGTTGGGTTTGGGTGAGAGAATAATTAGGTGGGGTAGAGAAGAGGGAGGGGTTGGGTTTGGGTGAGAGAATAATAGGTGGGTAGAGAAGAGGTAGGGGTTGGTTTGGGTGTAGAGAATAATTAGGTCTGGGTAGAGAAGAGGGAGGGTTGGGTTGGGTGAGAGAATAATTAGGTGGGGTGAGAAGAGGGAGGGGTTGGGTTGGGTGAGAGAATCATTAGGTGGGTAGAAGCAGAGGGAGGGGTTGGTTGGTGAGAGAATCATTAGGTGGGTAGAGGGAGGAATACTTGGGATGGGTAGAGAATAATTGAGGGTTGGGTTTGGTGAGAGAATAATTAGGTGGGGTAGAGGTCGAGAAGAGGAGGGGTTGGGTTGGGTGAGAGAATAATTCAGGTGGGGTAGAGAAGAGGGAGGGGTTGGGTTTGGGTGAGAGAATAATTAGGTGGGGTAGAGAAGAGGGAGAGTTTGGGTTTGGGTGAATAAGGGATGAGGTGGGGTGGGGTGGGTGTGGGAGAACTTTTCGCCCCCCATACTTCTACCTACCTATACCTGGAGCATCTGGACCATCTTCAGCTACTCAGCTTCATGCAACCCTCCCTTCCCCAGCTCCCTACTATACACAAGACTCAAGCACCAAGCACTACTACACCCCACCCCAGTCCCCTACCCCAGACGCACATTCAAACTCCTCCCAATACTCCACCCATCCCCTACCCAGACGCAAGCTTGTGCAGAACCTACCTGGAGCATCTGAACCATCTTCAACTTCTCAGCTTCATGCTCATCGGCACTCCAGTGGTCAATCAGGTCATCCTGCATTCACAATCGAATCGTTAGATTACAATCAAAACAAAGCATGCTCATCAGCACTCCAGTGGTCGATCAGGTCATCCTGCATTGGATCACAGCCAAAGGTTTAGGAATGAATAACTAGGCTTTGTAGCAAGTCAGCAGTTGTACTTCCTGCCGCATCTGCAACGTGGCGCACTTCTCAGCTTCGTGCTCATCAGCACTCCAGTGGTTGATCAGGTCATCCTGCATTCACAACATCGAATCGTTAGATTACCATTAAAACAAAGCTAAGTAATGGTCATTCTGAATATGGACACAGGTAGTAGATTGAACTCAAAGCAAAGCATGCTCATCGCCACTTCAGTGGTCAATCAGGTCATCCTGCATTCACAACATACAATCATTAGATTACTATCAAAACAACGCATGCTCATGAAGGTCATCCTGAATATGGAAACAAGCAGTAGATTCCACTCAAAACAAAGCTCATCCGCTCTCCAGTGATCGATCAGGTCATCCTACATCCAGACGTCCAATCGTTAGATTACAATTAAAACAACGCATGCTAATTAAACAATACAGGCTAGTGAAGGTCATCCTGAACATGGACACAAACAGTACTGAAAACACCACTAAAAACAAAGCACGCGCATCGGCACTCCAGTGGTCAATCAGGTCATCCTGCATTTACAACATCCAATCGTTAGATTACAATCAAAACAATGCTTGCTAATGAAGCAAGGCATGCTAGTGAAGTTGATCCTGAACATGGACACAAACAGTACTGAAAACAAAGCATGCGCATCGGCACTCAGGTGGTCGATCAGGTCATCCTACATCCAGACATACAATCATTACAACACAATACAATGCCTGCTAATGAAGCAAGGCATGCTAATGAAGGTTATCCTGAATATGGACACAAGCAGTACATAAACACCACTAAAACAAGCACACTCATCAGCACTCCAATACAGCTAGGGTCTTACCAGGATCTCAGGCTCATCAAACAGACCATAGAAATCGTTGACGCCAGCGCAGCTGAGGAACTTGGAGGCAATGGATTGGCCGCAACCTGCTCTGAAATGCAAGAGGGTTCATGTGGCGGGGGTGGGGTGGGTTGGGTGAGTGTGTGTGTGTTTGTGGAAGGGTGGGTGGGAAGGGGGGGGAGATAATGGATTGGCAGCAATGCCGCTCTGCAATGCAACAGGGATCATGTGTGTGGGGGTGGGTGGGGTGAGTGTGTGGGGGGGGACTGTGTGTGTGTGTGTGTGTGGAAGGGTGATGGGGGAGGGGGGGGAGATCAAGGATTGGCAGCAATGCCGCTCTGCAATGCAAGAGGGTTCATGTGGCGGGGGTGGGGTGGGGTGGGGTGGGGTGTGTGCGTGTGTGGTTTGGAAGGGTGGGTGGGAAGGGGGGTATTTATGGATTGGCAGCAATGCCGCTCTGCAATGCAACAGGGATCATGTGGTGGGGGTGGGGTGGGGTGAAGGTGTGTGTGTGCGTGTGGAAGGCTGGGTGGGAATGGGGGGGAGATATGGATTGGAAGCAATGCCGCTCTGCAATGCAACAGGGATCATGTGGGTGGGGGGTTGGGTGGGGTGGGTTGGGTGAAGGTGTGTGTGTGTATGTTGTGTGTGGTGGAAGGATGGGTGGGAAGGGGGGGGAGATAAATAAATTGGCAGCTCTGCCGCTCTGCAATGCAAGAGGGATCATGTGGTGGGGGTGGGGTGGGGTGGGGGAATGTGAATGTGTGTGTGTGGGTGTGTGGAAGGGGGGTGGGAAGGGGGGGGAGATAATCCGATTGGCAGCAATGCCGCTCTGCAATGCAAGAGGGATTATGTGGTGGGGGGTGGGGTGGGGTGGGGTGGGGTGAATGTGTGTGTGTGTGTGTGTGTGTGGAAGGGTGGTGGGAAGGGGGGGGAGATAATGGATTGGCATCAATGCCACTCTGGAATGCACGAGGGTTCATGTGGCGGGGGGATGTGGGGTGAGTGTGAGTGTGAGTGTGAGTGTGGGGGTGGGTGTGGGGTGTGGGTGGGTGGGTGGGTGGGTGGGCATGTTGCATTGACAGCATCCCCACTCTGCAATGCAAGAGGGTCATGTGGCAGGGAATGGTGGTAGTGTGTGTGTGTGGGGGGGGGGGGGGGGGGGGGGGAGTTGAAATTTGGCAGCATCCCCGCTCTGCAATGTCAACAGGGTTCATGTGGCGGTGAATGGTGGTGTGGTTGTGTTGAGGGGGGGGGGGGGGGGGGGGGGGGGGGGGGGGGGGGGGGGGGAAGTTTTTTTTGAAATTGGCAGCCCATCCCCGCTCTGCAATGCAAACAGGGGTGCATGTGGCGGGGAAGAACAAAATAATGGTGGTGTCGTGTGTCTCGTGTGTGAGGGGGCGGGGGGGGGGGGGGGGGAGTTGCATTGGCCAGCACCCCGCTCTGCAATGACAGTGAGCGGATCTCGTTTGTGTATTAGGGGGGTTTTGTAACTTTCTGAGAGTGAGTGAGTGCTCGTTTTGAGATAGGCCAAAAGGCTGCGGGCGGGCGCGCCCCTAACTCCCACTCCTAAATGGGCTGAAGCCAAGTAACCAAGTTCAAGTAACAGCTGGGCAGACAAACGTTTAAACGGACAACGTAGGGTGACCCTGACTGTTCTCGCCTCCCAGATGGGGGGGCTCTGCCAAAAAAACATGTTATGCAACGTAAACACATGTTTGTATGTTATGCAATGTGCAAACATGTATGTGTTTTCGTATGTTATTCTGCTTGTTGCACTGCCTTATCTTGCTTGCAACATGCGATCTAAATGAAAAAGCATACACAAAACAAAACAAAAAACATAAAAAAAAACTTAAACATGCACAAGAAGAAGAAAAGTCCTAAGAGCAGGGAAGAGGGGGGGGATTCAAAGAAAAAAAAACGCTGTAGCAGTCACCGGCAGGGGAGTTCGAAATAGTGAGAGTAGCTTAAAATGTAGCCGAGGAAAAAAAGAGGCTACAAACATTGAAACACCTTTTGGCAAAGGGGATTCTTGGACCTACTGCGATTGGCTGATAACTATAGTCATGCGCACTTTCCAAACTCATGAGCAAAATTGTTTGGGTTTCGTGGAGGGTGCTAGGCGGTGGTCAGGAATCCGTTCAAACGGCCTGGACGGGATGGATGGGAGAGAGAAGAGACGGGACAGGGGCCGGGACATCGGGACAGGCAGCGGAGAGACCACGGAGGGAACTTAGTCCTTCAGGGCCCCCGGGACCCTGGGGGGGTCCAGAGGAGGGGGCTTGAGCGAACAACATAAGCAACATTAAAAAAACATATAAACAAAAACATACAAAACCATAATAAACAACCTAAAAAAAAAAAAAAACACAACAAACATACAAAAACATCAACAAAACCATAAAAAAAAAAACATTTAACACAACATGAAAAAAAGCATATAATAATAAAAAAAAAATTAAAAAAAAATCAAAAAAAACAGCAGCCTCACGATTACTGACATTGTACGAAGACGGAATGTTCAGCGGGGGGGGGGCCTTGACTTGGGGCGTGGGTAGATTGAGGGGGCACCGGGCAACACCACCCACGGTGAAACATCCGGTGTTCTGGTAGACGCCTGGCAGCGTTTTGCCTCCTGTATCATCTCCAGTCTGGGCCTTGAACAACCTCGGGGATGGAAAAAAAAGAACCTAAATTTGAGATGTGAAGAAAGGATAAACAAAATCCTGCTTGCTACGGCGGTTATATACCTTTTTCGTTGTGCTTTTTGCGGTTCTTTTCCTTCCTCTTTTTTTGTTTTCTCCTTTGACGTTGTACCGTACCTGCTCCTGTCGATAAGGCTGGTTTTCCCTTTTGCTTCTCATTCCTCTTGATTCGGCTTTTTTTAGGCATTAGTTTCAGTCCCCTTTCCTTTTCCGCTCGCCTGTCTTGTCCTTTTTTTGCCCTCTTTTGTGGCTTTTTTTTTCATTGTACCTTCTTCCCCAGGACCTTACATCTTTGGGGCCTTTTACCTTTTGTCTCGTTGGGAGGAGGGTCGGGCGATGGTTGGGTCGGTGGTTGGGTGTATGTGGTAAGTCGTGCGTTGGGTGTGGATTGGTGGCGGGGGGTCATGTTCAAGCTGCTCCCTAACCCCTCCTCACACACACACACACCCAATACCACCAGGTCACACACGGTGTCTGGTAGCGCCTGCAGCTTCTCCTGTATCATCTCCCAGGTCTTGGGCTTGACAACCTTTGGATGGAGAAAAAGCTAAAAAAAAAAATCAAAAACATGTACCAAATTTCACCATGGCGCTTCCATGATGCAGCGGGGGTTCCAATAATGTTTTGAGATTTTTATGTTTTTGCTTTAGTTTTCAACGTACATTACTCATACGTTTGTACATACATATTAATATACGTTTCGAGAAAAAATCATACATATGAATATTCATATGGGTATACGTTCAAATGTCGTCCTTACCCTACATATTTAATATCTCTGTTTAAAGCTTATTGTATGTATGTATGTATGTATGTATGTATGTATGTATGTATGTATGTATGTATGTATGTATGTATGTATGTGTGTATGTATGTGTGTATGTATGTATGTAAGTATGTATGTATGTATGTATTGTATGTAGGTATGTACCGTATGATGTACAGTCCAGGTGTAGGCGCCAAATAGGGGCTTTAAGGTCTTGCCCAACATATAGGAAGGGCTTAATTTTTTTTTTAACTGAAATTTTTTGCAATTTTCTTTTTGTTTTCTTTTTCTTTTTACTTTTTTTTTTTTTTCTTTTATCTTAAAGAAAAAGGCACTGATTTGAAACTGAACCCCAAACAATTGTTTTACCGATGGGGGGCCTGAGTTCCTGCTACAGTGATCATTTAATTATACAATATAATTGTTGCATGTGTGTCGTGTCTGTTTATCTGTTTATCTGTTTGAGTGTGTATGTCTAAGTAAGCGCGAGAGAGCTCTCACCGCGCATTCTCTCACGCCTGGCGTCCAGCATCAGTGCAACTGGGTTAGATCCCAGGATGTTTTGATCTTTTTTCGTTTTTATGCACCAGTATTTTGATGTATTTTGATGTATTTGTATATTTCATATACCCACCGCATGTACCAACCCCACATCCACACACTAGCACCCACTGCATGTACCAACCCCACATCCACACACTAGCACCCACTGCATGTACCAACCCCACATCCACACACTAGCACCCACTGCATGTACCAACCCCACATCCACACACTAGCACCCACTGCATGTACCAACCCCACATCCACACAACTAGCACCCATGAATGTACCAACCCCACATCAAACACTAGGCACCCACTGCATTGTCAACAAAACCCACATCACACACTTACGCACCCATGCATGTACCAACCCCACATCCACACACTAGCACCCACCGCATGTACCAACCCCACATACACCAACTAGTACCCACCTCACTGCGCTTCCTCTTGCTCCTGGAGTCCAGCATGAGTGCAGCCGTGTTGGATCCCTGCAGGGGCGATGTCATTCCACCAGCCTACCCCCCCCCCCCCCCCCACCCCACACACAACACACACACCACACAATCCCCGGCATGCACCCCCAGCCTAAACTCCAAACCCCACCCCACCCAACCCCACCGCATTCACCCCAGGCCTAAACCCACCCACCCCACCGCATTCCACCAGCCTAACCCACCCAACCCACCGCATTCCACCAGCGCAACCCCACCCACCCCACAAACTCCCACCCAACAACGAACCCACCCACCACATGTACCCAATCCCCAACATCCACCCGCTAGTTACCCACCTCCACTGCGGGCCCTCCTCTCACCCCCTAGGTTCTAGCATAGAGGCGCAGCGTGTTGGATCCCAGGAAGGGGGATGTCCGATTCCAACCAATCCCTCCGCAAATGTGTGGGTTCAGCTTCTTGCAATTCCTCTCGGGAAACACAGCTCTGAAGAGGCAGTATAAGCGCGCTGCTAGATATAGAGGCCCCTGACCAGCCAGGGGTGGTTGGTGGTTGGGTGAGTTTATGGGGGAGAGTGGGGGGGTGGGGGGGGGTAGTGTGTGATGTGTGTAGGGGGGGGGGGTGGGGGGGGGGGGGGCTCTTGGTACACATCTGTGTTGAAGAGGCAGTAGAAGCGTGTCTGCGTAGATGAGATGCCTGACAGAGCAAGGGGTGGTAGTGGCCGGTTGTGGTATGGTGAAGTGTGTTGAAATATGTAATCAAGTCCAAATTTACCTTAAAAACGGGGCAGTCCTGGATCTCATCCATTCGCAAATGCATTTGACGTGGCATTTTTTTGTACAGCTGAAGACAGCAAGCAGCCAAATTGCTGGCTGAACCTATGTAACCAAGTTCAAGCTCGAGTTTACCTTAAAAACAGGGCAGTCCTGTATCTCTTCTGGGTAAGACCCCCACCCATCGAAGATGTCGTGGTCGTCCCACATCATGGCCTGCAGATGAGAAGGAGAATTGGTGAATCGATTATTTTATTCTATATGCTTGGTATTATTAAATTTATTTTATTTGGATAACAAGGGTCTTTCCACATCAAGGCGTGCTGATGAAAGGGGGAATTAGTGACTCGTATTTTATTATTATATTCATTTCTGTGTTGTATTTATTCTATTGGGGTAGTAAGGGTCTTCCCACATCAAGGCCAGCAGATGAAAAGGCGAATTGGCGACTCGTTTATTTTTATATTGTATAAATATTATCAATATTATTATTGTATCTATTTTATTTGGATAGGAAGGGTCTTCCCACATCATGGCCTGCAGATGAAAAGGATAATTGGTAACTTGATTATTGTATTATTGTATTTATTCTATTATTATATTTATTTTATTTGGATAGCAATGGTCTTCCCACATCATGGCCTGCAGATGAAAAGGACATTTTTACTGAGTATCTTTAACTTGCCTAGTTTTAGCCTAGTTTTACCAGCCACCACAACCATAACAAAACGTACCACCCATCTATCCACTCACCCATACCTCATCTACCCGCCATCTCTAACACATACTCGCCACCAATCAAATCACCCCTAACCAACCACCCATATCTACCCATCCATGCATAACCATACCACCCAACCCACCAACCCATCCATGCCACCCCCCATTTTCAAGCATAATAACACCCACCCATAATACAACCCAGGCATTCAACCATACACACACCCAAACCAACCATACATGCACCCTCCAATTGCCACCCACCCAATACGCAAGACTACCCAACCAATAATACCCACCCACCTCAGACATTCACCCAACTACCACTCCACCCCCACCCACCCATCCATGCCACACCTCCCATACACCCACCATTTCACGCATCCTACCCACCCATAATACCCACCCATGCATTCACCTACCACCCACACCACACACCCTCCAAGCCCCCTCCCATACCCACCCCACCCCATGTCAGCATAATAACCACCCATAATACCACAAGCATTCACCCATACCACCACCCACCACCATCCATGCACCCTCCCCTACCAACCACCCATCACGACATTAATAAACCACCCATAATTACCACCCATGCATACACCATACCACCCAACCCACCCACCCCATCCCAAGGCAAAAATACCATACACACCCACCCATTCACGCCTATTACCCCCACCCATAATACCCACCATGCATGCACCCATACCACCCACCCACCCACCCATCCATGCCACATCCAGACCACCCACCCATTTTCAAGCATACTACCACCATAATTACCCACCATGCATTCAACCCTACAACCACCACCCAACCCATCCATGACACCCTCCCATTAAACAACACCCATTCACGCATTTACTAACCACCCATAATACCCAACCATGCATTCACCATTACCACCACACACACCCACCCATCCATGCCACCCTCCCATACAACCAACCATTCACGCATTACTTACCCACCCATAATACCCACCCGTGCATTCACCATTACCACCACCCACCCACCCATCCATGCCACCCTACCATACCACTCCACCCATTCACGATACTACCACCCATAATCCCCACCCATTGCATTAACCCCATACCCCCCACCTACCAACCCATCCATGCCACCCTCCCATACCACCAAACCATTAACGCATAACTACCCACCCATAATACCACCCATGATTCCACCATACCACACACCACCCACACCATCCATGCCACCTCCCATACCACCACCATTCACGCATACCTACCCACCATAATACCCACCGAGCAGTCACCCATACCACCACCCACCCACCCATCCATGCCACCTCCCATACCACCACCCATTCACCATACTACCCACCACAATACCCCACCATGCATTCACCCATACCACCCACCCACCAACACATGCAATGCCACGCCTCCAAACAAACCACCATTCACGATTAATACCACCAATACACCCACCCACGCATGCACCATAACCACCACCCAACCCCAATCCATGACAACCTTCCATACAACACCCATTCACGCATACTACACCAATAATACACCACCATGCAGTGCACCATACACCACCCACCACCAATTCCCATTGCACACCTCCATACCACCCACCGTTAAGCATATACCCACCCATGCACTTCAACATTACCACCACCCCACCCACCCATCAATGCAACCTCCCATATACAACCCATTCACGCTACCACCCCACCCACTTATCCACCATCTCGCCCATCAATCACACAACACCCATCAATCCACAGCCATCCCGAGGGACTAAGCATGGGATGTCTGAACGTCGGGGTCATCCAGTTGCTCATATTACCTTGAACACCCACCACACATTCCACAATAGCAACACCCACACACACATCACGTAATTAGGGACTTCCCCCCCCCAACCCATTCTATCAACCTACCTGATGAACTGAAGCTATGGTGTCCTTGAATATGGGGCTTTTCTTGTACAACACATTACCTTCAACAGGCCACAGAATCTAACCCTCTCATCCACCTACCCACCCATAGCATCCACCCACCCACCCATAGCACCCACCCACCCACACAGCCGTAACTGAGGGACTCTCACCCACCCACCCATCCACATACCCAGCCCTACCTGAGGGACTGAACCCATGGTGTACTCCAATAAGTACCAGCCACCACACTGGCAACCACCACCACTTTCTATCGAACCAGCCAGCCACCCACCCATACCACCCACCCATCCAGGTATACCTGAGGGATTCTCAACCACCCATCCAGCCAGCCATACCTGAGGGACTGAAGCCATGGTGTCCTTGAACATGGGGGTAACCCAGTGGTTCATGTAGTTGCTGAAGTACTTCCAAGATACCTGGCAGTACAGACCGCACTTAGTTGTAGAGAAGAGTGATACGATGCTTTTGAGGCAATGCGAATAGTCATGGGTGGGTGAGTGTGGGTGGGTGTGGGTGGGAGCGTCGGTGGGTGGGTACGGGTGGGACGGTGTGGGTGGGAGCGTTGGTGAGTGGGTGTGGGTGAGCTGTGGGTGGGAGCGTGTGGGTGGGTGAGAACGACGGTGGGTAGGTGAGTGAGAGCGTCAGTGGGTGGGTGAGTGAGAGTGTCAGGGGTGGGTGAGTGAGAGCGTCGGGGGGTGGTGAGAACGTCGGTGGGTGGGTGTGGGTCTGTGAGCGTCGGTGGGTGGGTGAGTGAGAGATTGGAGAGTGGGTGGGTGTGAGACGTCGGTGGGTGGGTGTGGGTGTGGGCGTCGGTGGGTGGGTGAGTGAGAGCATTGGAGAGTGGGTGGGGTCTATGTGAGAACGTCGGTGGGTGGGTGTGGGTGAGCGTGTGGGTGGGTGGGTGGGAGCTTCGTTGGGTGGGTGGGGGTGGGAGGTCGGTGGGTGGTTGTGAGAACGTCGGTGGGTGGGTGTGGGTGAGCGTGTGTGGGTGGTGGGTGGGAGCTTCGTTGGGTGGTGGGTGGTGGGAGCGTGGTGGGTGGGCTGTGAGAACCGTCGGTGGGGGGTGTGGGTGAGCGTGTGGGTTGGGTGGGTGGGAGCTTTGTTGGGTTGGTGTGGGTACGCGTGTGTGGGTGAGAGAGAGCGTCGGTGAGTGGGTGTGGGTGGGTGTGGGTGGGTGAGTGAAAACGTCGGTGGTTGGGTGGTGGGTAAGAGCGTTGGTGAGTGGGTGTGGGTGGGTGTGGGTGGGTGAGTGAGAACGTCGGTGGGTGGGTGTGGGTGAGAGCGTCGGTGAGTGGGTGTGGGTGGGTGTGGGTGGGCGAATGAGAACGTCGGTGGTGGTGGGTGTGGGTGAGAGCGTCGGGTGAGTGGGTGTGGGTGGTGTGGGCTGGTGGAGTGAGAACGTCGGTGGTGGTGTGTGTGAGAGCGTCGGTGAGTGGATGTGGGTGGGAGGGTTTCTGGTGGGTTGGTGAGTAGTGAAGAGCATAGGTGGGTGGATGGGGGTGGTTGAGTGAGAGCGGGTGTGGGTGAGCGTGTGGGTGGGTGAGAACGTTGGTGGGTGAGTGTGGGTGGGAGGGTCGGTGGGTGGGTAGGGGTGAGCGTGTGGGTGGGTGAGAACGTTGGTGGGTGGGTGTGAGTGGGAAGGGTCGGTGGGTGGGTGAGTGAGAGCGTTGTTGGGTGGGTGTGGGTGGAAGCGTCGTTGAGTGGATGTGGGTGAGCGTGTGGGTGGGTGAGAACATCCGTGGGTCGGTGTGGGTGGAAGGGTCGGTGGGTGTGTGAGTGAGAGCGTTGTTGGGTGGGTGTGGGTGGGAGCGTCGGTGAGTGGGTGTGGGTGAGCGTGTGGGTGGGTGAGAACGTCGGTGGGTGGGTGTGGGTGGGAGCGACGGTGGGTGGGTGAGTGAGAGCGTCGGTGAGTGGGTGTGGGTGAGCGTGTGGGTGGGTGTGGTTGATTGGGTGGGAGCATGGCTAGTTGATTGGGTGACAGCCAGATATGGATGATCTGGTTTTATCTGTGAAGCACTAATACAGATCATATATAATATACATAAATAAAATATAAATTATAGAATTGATATATGATACATAAAATATATGACCTCTTACAAACTCTATGCTACTAGAAATAGAGAAGGGCTCATACAAGACCTCATAAGCATGACCTCACCTCATCCTCCATCTGAATCACCTCACCTCATCCTCACCCATAAAATATATAAATCCAGATTCAGGTAAAGGACATACAAAATATGTGAGCTCATACAAGACCTCATAAGCATGACATCACCTCATCCTCCATCTGAGAAAATATACAGTATAGATTTAGGTGTATGACACATAAAATATATGAACTGATACAAGACCTCATAGGCATCACCTCACCCTCCACCTGAGATCGAAAACATAAGACCTCATACAAGACCTCATAAGCATCACTTCACCCTCCATCAGAGATAGAAAACATATAAGACCTCATACAAGACCTCAAAAGCATGACCTCACCTCATCCTCCATTAGAGAAGAAAAGTCCATGGTAAGGCGCTCCTCCATGTTATCCATCTCTTTCCACTGCAAGTAGCAATTTTGAATTTGAATTTGAATTGTTAATATGTTTTCATGTGCTGAACTGTATTGCGCTGTGCTGTAATGTTCTGTGCTGTACTGTACTGAACTGTGCTGTACTGTAATGTTCTGTGCTGTGCTGTAATGTACTGTGCTGTAATATGCTGTACTGTACTGTAATGTACTGTAATGTGCTATAGGGTACTATACTGTACTGTACTGCATCACACTTTACTGTTACCCACCTTCTCCATGGTTGGGATCTCCATGACGCTGTCGTTGTACAGCTGGTCTCCTCCACCCATCATGATGTGGAGCGGGTTCTTGGGCGTGTGGTTTTGCAACACATCCTTCCACAGCTTCTTGATGCCGCCATACTTCTTTTCGGCGGCCGGCACGTGGAAGCCTGCCGGCAGAATGGGGTGTGGTGGGATGAGGAGGTGTGGTGTGAGTGGTGGGCTTCTGTGTGTGTGTGAGTGTGTGTGTGTGAGAGAGAGTGTGTTTGTGGGTCTGTGTTTAAAGATCAGATGAAGAAGTGGGAGCCATCGGTGTTCTGCAACACATCCTTCCACAGCTTCTTGATGCCGCAATACTTTTTTTCGGCGGCCGGCACGTGGAAGCCTGCCGGCAGAATGGGGTGTGGTGGGATGAGGAGGTGTGGTGTGAGTGGTGGGTTTCTGTGTGTGTGTGAGTGTGTGTTTGTGTGGCCGGCTCGTGGAAGCCTGCAGGCAGAATGGAGCAGTAAATACTTTACCAAACACCAAAGTGATGATGATGATGATGATGATAATGATGATGGTGATGATGATGGTGGTGATGATGATGATGATGATGATGATGATGATGATGATGATGATGTTGGTGGTGATGGTGATGGTGATGGTGATGATGATGATGATGATGATGATGATGATGATGATGGTGATGATGATAATGATGCTGCTGCTGCTGCTGATGGTGCTGCTGATGATGCTGATGATGATGATGATGATGATGTCGGTGCTGCTGCTGCTGATGATGATGACATGTGCCCTGGTGCCCTACTGGACTTCGAATGTGCCCGAAGGTTGATGGGGCCAAGGGGTACTTCTGAACATCATGCCCAAATATAAAATAGAAGAAAAAAAGAAAATGCAGGCAGACTTAGGCAGTAAATACTTGACCGACCTAACAAGTAGGTCACCGAATAAATCCTTCTGTGCTAGTACTTATAATGGTACTCATGGTAATTAGAATGTACTGGTATTGGTAAATCAGTAGGTATCACCCCACACCCCTTCCCACCCCAGCCCCCCACACCACCCCAGACTCGAAGTCTAAACCCTCACATTAATCCACTCCTCCCCACCCCAGGCTCAACCTCAAACTCCACACACAACTACACCCCATCACCCGCAAACTCAACTGCGCGCACACCTCCACCCCTCCCCACCCCAAAATTAAACTGCACACAGCAATCCACCCCTCCCCACCCAAGACTCAAACACAAACTCCACACACTACTCCACCCCATCCCACCCCAAAGCGCAAAGCCCGCGCACCACTCCACCCCTCCCCATCCCTAACTCAAACTCCACTCCACCACTCTCCCCCACCCCAAACCTCAAAGCCTGCGCACCACTCCACCCCTCCCCACCCCTAGCTCAAACTCCACTCCACCACTCTCCCCCACCCCTAGCTCAAATTCCACGTACACCTCCACTCCCACACACCGAAGACTCAAACTCTTACACCCCTCCACCCATCCCCGCCCCAGTCGCAAGCTCAAATTCCACACACTAGCTCAGCTGCTTGACCAACATCAGCCCACTGTAGCAGGAGTAGAAACTCAAACTCAAACTCCACACACTAGAAATTCAAACACCACACACTAAAAACACTAAGTCCACATACCAGCTTGCCCCCAGCCCCCCACCCCATCAGCACACCGTTGCACGAGTGGAATCACCAACACCACGCACTAGAAACTCAAACTCCACACACTTGCTCCCAGCCCCTCACCCCATGAGCCTACCGTTGCACGAGTGGAATCCCTAACTCCACACACTAGAAACTCAAACTCCACACACCAGCTTGCCCCCATCCCCCCACCCCATCAGCCTACCGTTGCACGAGTGGAATCCCCAGCGCCACTTCTGGTCATATCCCGCAATGTAGAACTTGAACCTGATCAGTGTGAGAAATATATATTTATTTGTATTCATCTATTGATCACGGGCAGGATCTTGACCTGGTCATATCCCGCAATGTAGAACTTGAACCTGATCAGTGTGAGAAACATGGATTTATTTGTATTTATCTATTGATCACGGGCAGGATCTTGACCTTAAGGTATACGAGGGGCACGGCAATATGATATCATGTCATCATATGATATCACTCCGCCCCCATTTCACCCCACCGCACCCCAACCCAACCCACAACTCATACACACGCCTTGTCTGGACAGCACGAATCCACATTCTCCATGTTCCTCTGGTGCTTCTAGCCAGTGGGGTTCAGGTCAAACCCAAATACCCCCCCCCCCCCCCCAACCCCCAACCCCCAACACTGTGCCCCCCTACCTCGGATAAAAAGTTTGGACGAAAGTACATGCCAAAAGGCTTATAAGGATTCATAATCATCTTAGCTTTGCTAAATTGCATTGCATTAGCTTGTGATTGAAGATTCTGAGAACCATCGCTATTAGTCGACATCCAAATGTTAGGTGTGGCCACAGCGGATGCAGTTGTTGCAATTTTGCCCCCCCACCATCACCACCAGACAGCACTCCACCCCACCCCCGTACAACCCGCTTCTTGTCTGGGCAGCACGACAGTGAGTACCCTGGGTTTCTATGGTGCTGCAGGCCAGTTGTGCTCAAGTCTAACCCCAAGAACCCCCCCAACCCCACACACCCCACTCCCCTGCTCCCCACCACCATCACCACCAGACACCAATCCACCCGCATTTCACCCCACCACACCCCACCACAACCCACAACTCATACCTACTTCTTGTCTGGGCAGCACGACAATAAGTACCCCGGGTTTCTCTGGTGCTGCAGGCCAGTTGTGCTCAAGTCTAACCTCAACAACCCCCCCAACCCCACACCCCTGCTCCCCCGTGCCCCTCCACCATGACCACCAGACACCACTCCATCCGCATTTCACCCCACCGCACCCCACCACAACCCACACTTTATCCCCACGTCTTGTCTGGACAGCACGACAACAAGTACTCCATGTCTCTCTGGTGCTTCTAACCAGTTGGGTTCAGGTCAAACCCAAATAACCCCCCCAACCCCGCTACCCTGTGCCCTCCCACCATCACCACTAGACACCACTCCACCCCACCCCCGTACAACTCACTTCTTGTCTGGGCAGCACGACAATGAGTACTCCATGTTTCTCTGGTTCTTCAGGGCAGTTGTGCTCAGGTCAAACCTCCAGAAGATGTGGCCAGCAAACACGTCAAGCTTGATGGCTGTAGCCTTCAGCGGTTCCCTGTGTATGAAGAGATTGTATCAAACATATGTAGGAAACGGCAAATCATATGATGTTGACCAAAGACGAGTATGATCTCATATGATAATCATTCAAAAATCATATCGTATCATACCGCCGATCCATAAACATATGTTGAGAAGACTGCTTTGATTCCAATTGATCATATAACTCCCGAAGATGGCAAGCAGCCTTAAAGGCTGGAGCCATGTGACCAAGTTCAACCTGAAGGGTATTTTGATAAGAATGATTTGATTTGATTATGCTACTGCCGAAGACGGCAAGCAGCCTTAAAGGCTGGAGCCATGTGACCAGGTTCAAGTTTAAGTTCAACCTGAAGGGTATTTTGATAAAAATGATTTGATTTGATTATGCTACTGCTGAACTGCCCTGTGTGTGAAGAGTTTGTATCAAACATATGTAGGGAACGGCAAATCATATGATGTTGACCAAAGACGAGTATGATATCATACGATATCATATAAAAATCATATGATTTAATATCATACGATATGATGCCCCAGCCCAAAGTTACCTTGTCAGACCGCCGTCATCATATGATATCATATGATGACATGATATCATATGATATCATATCGCCGATCTCGAAACATATTTTGAGAAGACTGCTTTGATTTGGATTGATCATGTAACTACCAGAGACGGCTAGCAGCCTCAAAGGCTGGAGCCATGTGACCAAGTTCAAGTTTATGCTCAACCTGGAGGATATTTTAACAGTAATGATTTGATTTGATTACGTCCCTGCTGAAGATGGCTAGCAGCCTTAAAGGCTGGAGCCATGTGGGCAAGTTCAGGTTTATGTTCAACCTGGAGGATATGTTGAGAAGAATGCTTTGATTTGATTTGACGTAACACCCCCAAAACAAGTCATATGCAGCGTCGCAATCATATGATATCATACTCGTCTTAAGTCAAAATCATATGATATGCCGGTCCATACTTATGTGTCCACTCAGGGGTCCGAGCAGGTAATGGTAGGCGCCGTGGTGCTACTAGCTTGGGGTAGCTTTGTTTGCCCCAAAAGGCAACCCCAAATGGCTCTAATATAATACCCCCAAAAACTAAGGTGCGTAATGTAGCTCTTGTGCTACAAGTAGCATATTTAAATAAAAACCTGATAACGATCACTTACGTGTCCACCCTTGGGTCCGAGCAGGTAATGGTAGGCGCCGTGGTGCTGTCCTCACCTCCAAGCACCACTAACACTGACCATGAGTATCGCTTGGTGGCAGGATCATACCCAGAATAGCGAAGTGTTGGTCCAACTACTTGGGGGAGGTGTTTGGCCTGGGGTGAGGGGTGAGGGGTGAGAGGGTGAGAGGGGTGAGGGTGAGGGGAGAGGGGTGGGGTGAGAGGGTGAGAGGGTGAGGGGTGAGGGGGGGAGAGGGGCGAGGGGTGAGGGATGAGGGGGGTAGAGGGGTGAGGGGGGGTGAGGGGGTGAGGGGGGGGAGAGGGATGAGGGGCGAGGGAAGAGGGGTGAGGGGTGAGAGGGGTAGAGGGGTGAGGGGTGATGGGGGAGGGGGGAGGGGGGGAGAGAGGCTAGGGGGGAGAGGGGGGAGAGGGGGGAGAGGTGAGGGGGGGGAGAGGGGTGATTGGGGGAGAGGGATGAGGGGTGAGGGAAGAGGAGTGAGGGAGGGAGAGGGGGAGAGGGGAGAGAGGAGGGAAAGGGGGATGAGGGGGGGGGGAGGGGGGGAGAGGGGGGTTGAGGGGGGGGGGGGGGGGGGGGAGAGAGAGAGGGGAAAAGGGGAGAGGATGGAAAAGGGGATGAGGGGGGGGAGGGGGAAAGGCGGAGAGGAAAAGGGGGAGAGGGGGAGAGGGAGGAGAAGGGGAAGAGGGGGGGGAGGGGGTTGTAATTTAACGAATTATATTGAATTAAACTCAACACTCGTGTGCGTCATGAAAATCTAAGATGCTTGAAATCAATATAAAAGTACAGCATACTAGCAATCACAACATGGCTCACGTCATTGCCGCGGTGGGGCTGGAGAGCTTTCAGGTGGTCAGAGAAGCGCAACAAAACTGTCATTCATAAAAAACATTAAAATGCAATAAATTTGGCATTTGTAGTACAGCAGCGCGGCGGTGGGGCTGGAGCGCTTTCAGATGCATTTTTAGAAATTTTCACTGTCAATGACAGCGAGCAGCCAAATTACTGGCTATGTAAACAAGTTCAATTTCAAGTTTCAGTTGATCAGAGAAGCGCAACGAAGGCAACGCGCTGCTTCCTTCATTTCACAAAATACTTGTTATTCGTTCAATTAACGTTAACACAACACTTACATGCCGTAAAAATCAAGATACTTGAAATCAATGTAAAAAGTACAACATACTGTACTGCTTACATCATCGCGGCAGTGCGGCTTGAGAGCTTTCAGGTGGTCAGAGACAAGCAACAAATTTCCCATAAATAAAATATATATAAATGCAAAGCAAACAAGTCACCGCTACATTGCTCACATCATCGCGGCGGTGGGGCTGGAGAGCTTTCAGATGTTGAGAGAAGCACAACAAACCTGCCATTAATGAAAAACATTAAAATGCAATAAACTAGGCATTTCATGTTGCTCACATCATCGCGGCGGTGGGGCTGGAGAGCTTTCAGATGTTCAGAGAAGCGCAACGCAAGGCCGCGAGCTCCTTCCTTCACTTCATGAGCACCATCCCTCACGCCATGTGTCAAACTCTTTGTGTGACCCTTGACTCTATCTTTCATGCTGCCAACACCCTCTTGCTCGCTGCTCGTTGTTTGCACGCTGCTAGTTGCTTGTTGCAAACCAGTGCCCTGTGCTGGAGAGCTCATTTCGCTGGCGCTTATCAGGTGTCCTCACAGGCTCCTGTGGGTAGGTAATAAACTCAGATGGGGAGTAAAAAACTTCAAGTTCATGTTCAAAGTTCAAGTTCAAGTTCAAGTAAAAAAGAAAAAGATAAGTCCTAAGCACGTGTCGCATGCGACACGGAAAAACACTTTAGCAGTCACGGGCAGGGCAGGGGGGGAATAGTTCAGAAAGTCAAGCGGGAAAAAAGGAGGGGGAGGGGGGAGGTCTTAACATTTTCGTGGTAAAATTATTTGTGCTGATGAAGACGGCGAGCAGCCAAATTGCTGTGCTATTTAACCAAGTTCAGGATCAAGTTCTGGGGAGTGAGGGATAAGGGGGCTCCTACAAGAAGACTATGAACTCGGCTTGCGTGAACTATCCCAGAATGCAGACCTGAGTTTGATGCATTTTGTTTGGGAAGCGTTTTGGTGCGTTGTTTTTGCTCCTGCAGGTGACACATGAGCTCAGATGACATGACATGGCCTGGCATGCAGACCTGAGTTTGATGCATTTTGTTGGGAAAGTGTTTGGGTGTGTTTTGTTGGCTCCTGCAGGTGAGACATGAACTCAGATGACATGACATGGCCTGGCATGCAGACCTGAGTTTGATGCATTTTGTTGGGAAAGTGTTTTGGTGTGTTTTGTTGGCTCCTGCAGGTGAGACATGAACTCAGATGACATGACATGGCCTGGCATGCAGACCTGAGTTTGATGCATTTTGTTGGGAAAGTGTTTTGGTGTGTTTTGTTGGCTCCTGCAGGTGAGACATGAACTCAGATGACATGACATGGCCTGGCATGCAGACCTGAGTTTTATGCGCTTTGTTTGGGAAGGTCCTGTACTGTGGAGTTAGGGCAGGTAGACTGTGTGAGGGTGAGAAGGCTTGATGTCGTTGTGATCTCACACTTAGTGTGCGGTTGCTGCGTCTGCTCTCTCTGTTACTTCTGTTGCTTCTGCTGCTAAGGCAGTTACTGTTGCTGTTGTTGTAGTTTTTGGTGCTGTTGTTTCTGCTGTTTCTGCTGCTGCTGCTGCTCGTGCTGTGCGACCTGGTGATTGAAGCATACATGCATGAACAGGCTTGATAGTGACAGAGTGCATGCATGAATAAGCTTAATGAGACCTGATGACATTAGCTTGCTTGCATGTTATCGTAAGTATAACCACAGTTTACATGGAGGTTATCTCTTACTGACCCCCACCTCACCCCACCCTTCCCCCTGAAGAGGGCCGGGCTTCCGGTATGTTTTCGCGTTTCAACCGGGGGGATTCGAAACGTGACACCGTAGGATTTATTATCGTCAATTCCCTTACACTGTTAGGACACATCTAAGTGGGACTAAAGTCGTCGGTCGATCAACGAACCCCCGCCTCGTGCACCAATGCCCCAATTCATGCCGATGCAGCATTCCGGCACTTTGGTAAATAGCAAGGTCTCTCTTTGGTCGTGTTTGAGCGTCGCTGCCGTTTCCGGTTTCCCCTACCGGCAACACTTGCGCGCGCATCTGGGATCTTTCGAATTATGCGCCACGGCCAAAGGCTGAATCGGATTCGTCAAGTGAGCAGGGAAGGCAGATGCTACAAACCTCAGTTAAACATGGTAGCGATGCAGTAGATGCACACGCGAAATAAAAGGCAAGGGCTGGGTATGAGGGTTACACGATTGCTAGGACGTACCAACTGGAAACTCTCAAGACTGCTCGCGCTAAGCTCGATTATGTATGGAATGCGAGTGTAAGCGCGAGAGGAATCCCGCTACGGTCAGCTTCTTCAGATTCATCAACGTTGCGGTGTGCAGGCAGCTTCCGGCTGTAACCTAACTGAAGTGGAATAGGTGGACAAAAACTCAGTGCTAAAAAATTGGTCAGAGCCACGCCACGACGAACGGCACGTGGGCGGTACGCCTTCCTGCACAACTCGCAGCTACACAAACACTTGCAAGTGCACTTGTCAGGTTCGGGCATGTGCGGGTGCCGATGCAGTGCCGGTGCTAGACCCCTATTGTTACGTGAACACCCACCCCGTTGCTCGTTTCTCTCCTGTACTTGTCCTCGCTATTCTTCGCTTTTCTCTTTTTTCGGTTAGCGGCCTTTACGGGGTGGTGAAAGAGTTTCTTCCTGGTTGGGACCTAAATGATCGGCACCATGCAATGAGACAACGCCACAACGCCAGCCTGTCTATTGGATAGCCCAAAAACGTGTACTATAAAGAGTTCCTATACCACTGCCCTAAATAACTGTTTTTTGCGAGCACCAACACCACCATCACTATCATCATCACCATCACCATCACCATCAGCACCATCAGCACCATCAGCACCATCAGCATCATCATCAGCATCATCAGCATCATCAGCAGCATCAGCAGCATCAGCAGCATCAGCAGCATCAGCAGCATCAGCATCAGCATCAGCATCATCAGCATCATCAGCATCATCAGCATCATCATCATCAGCATCATCAGCAGCAGCATCAGCAGCAGCATCAGCAGCAGCATCATCAGCATCAGCATCAGCATCAGCATCAGCATCAGCATCATCAGCATCAGCATCAGCATCATCAGCATCAGCATCAGCATCAGCATCATCATCATCATCATCATCCTCATCCTCATCCTCATCCTCATCATCATCATCCTCATCCTCATCCCCATCCTCATCCCCATCCTCATCCTCCTCATCCTCCTCATCCTCCTCAGCACCATCAGCACC
The DNA here is from genome assembly GCA_013435795.1 of Chlamydomonas sp. ICE-L. Classification (NCBI taxonomy): domain Eukaryota; kingdom Viridiplantae; phylum Chlorophyta; class Chlorophyceae; order Chlamydomonadales; family Chlamydomonadaceae; genus Chlamydomonas; species Chlamydomonas sp. ICE-L. The sequence continues at coordinate 92,212 of JACBWV010000849.1, read as the reverse complement.
ATCAGCATCAGCAGCATCAGCAGCATCAGCATCAGCATCAGCAGCATCAATTCATCATCTACACACCACAAACATGAAGAATGTAGATTTGTAGGCGCATCTGTGGTGTACATTCTGTGGGCATATATTAACGGTATACTTGTAAGTATCGTTAGTAATCAAAAATAATTTAGCTCCTTTTCTTGAATTGCGATGCTCATCACGAGAATCTGACCTGTGTAAATACCGCAAGTCGTACCATTATTATATGGTATATAAGTTGCACGTCAATGTACTTCAATGTACTTCTGGTGGCTTCTTGGTGGCTTCCTGGTGTGTCAAAATCCTTCAAAGGACCGATTTGGTGCTTTAATTACATTCTAATTGCTGAGTGTTTCCTATTGGATCACACTTGAATGTGGTTCGCATCGAACTGTTTGCGGGCAAAATAAACCTGAGTGGTATAAATGCTACCACACCACACTCTGCATTGGATGGTTACATGTTTTGCAGCCAACTATGGGATGCCCAGTGTCTCCTTTTATGTCACACTTGAATCTGGTTTGAATGTAAAATAAAGCAATTAAAAAGGATTCCGCCAAATACCGGTACCGGTATGTAATTTCAGCCAATTTATGGAGCGCCCCAGATTCGAAAATTCGCCGACCAAAGTGACGAAGCTGTGACGTAGGTTCAATTCGGATTTGCCGTCAAACCTAATTTCCGCCAACATATCAGGTGCATACGGCAACCAGAATAGTCCGTTTCATTACGTTTCGTTCATTTGCAACTTGGATTGTTACAGTTGTTTTAGGGAGGCCATTATTGGCCCAGGTTTAATAACATGCACGTATGTAGACAGACCTCTAGATTACCCAAGTCCACCTGGTCATGTCAATAGAATGTCTACACTCATGCGATGGAACTTTGTTCTTAAGAGTGTGGCGTAATAGTGGCGTTGGTAAGACCCAAGTTTACTCAGCACGTATCAGCTTGAAATCACTCCGGTAGAGTGGACAGTAGATTAAAGCAGCGGAACAGACGCACCAATCTATACACGGAGACAAGGATAACGTTACAGACACAGGAGACCCATAAAGGGGCACCTGTGGTGAAAGGAGACGGTAGACAGGAACCTAACAGGGTACAGATCAGACCGTATGAGACAGGAGATCAGAACGTAGGTGACAGGAAGCTGCCACTGAGTCATCTCAAGATGACTCAGTCCCACGGGAAGCTGGCTCAGGAGAGCCGATAGTTCTATGGGAGTACATAAGTAGTCACCAAGTCATAAAACGCGTGAGAGCACCGCTATACATGCTGATACTCCACCTATGACACAGGTGAAATACATTAGTACTACTCCACCTATGGCACTGGTGACATAGAACTATATGTAACAAATTAAATTAAAAAAAAAAAAAAAAAAAAAAATCAAAGAACTCCGGGAAAAAAAAATCGAGAGAAACTTCAAATGAAACCCAAAGGGTGTAAGGGAAGGTATGAAGCAAGGCAAAGAACCAAAATTTGCCAAGTGGATATAAGAGGACAACTAAATATCAAAGTCGGGTAACAACGGTATAGAAAACCCGATCCGGGAATAGGAACCTAATGCCAATCAATGATAACTTAAAGAAACTCTAAATGTAACCAAAGAAACCCTTCAAAGTAACCAAAAATTCCAGAATACATGTAACCAAAATTCTAGAATACATGTAACCAAAAAAAATTGGTTTAAGGAGAAGCAGTCATTCCAAACATGCGAATGAAACGCCAGAACACCATAGGATCAAGGGGCTTGGTGAAGGGGTCAGCACAGTTGTCCTTAGTGTTAACATAGGCAACATCCACCTGGCCATCCTCCACCAGCTCCTGGATATAGTGATGGATGACATCATTGTGCTTGTTGCGAGGGAGCAGCTGACAGTCATTGGCCCAGCTCAAGGACCCCAAGTTGTCACCCTGAATGGTGACCAGGTCACAAGGCAGCCCTAGATCAATTCTCAAATTTTTCAACCATTGTACCTCCCGGGCAGTCTGAGACAGGGCCTGATACTCAGCCTCACTGGAGCTAACAGCAACAGTGGGTTGCCTTTTGCTCATCCAGTTCACAAGGCAGCCTCCAGCAAGCACAGCATAGCCAGTCTGAGATCTCCTGTCAGACCCATCATCAGCAAAGGATGAGTCACTAAAGACAGTAAAAGAGAAACCAGGGCTGTGAGTGTAAGTGAGGCCCAGATGGGAATGTTCTCTCAAATACAAAAGCAAGCGCTTGGCTGCAGCCCACAGGGGGGCAGTGGGTTGAGCAGAAAACCTGGACAGGTAGCTCACAGCAAAAGAAATATCAGGCCTTGTGCAGGTAGCCAGGTACAGCAAAGCCCCCACAAGAGAGAGGTACTGGCTATTAAAGGCCAGAGGTTCTCCAGGAGGATCAGTGACAGTGCACTTGGCCATGGGAACTGAAAACTTGGGTTTGGTAGCAGCAGTGAGACCAAACTGCTCCACCAGCTCAACAATGTAGGAGTGCTGGGAGAGGTTGATCTTAACACACCTGCCGTCAGAATCAAGTGTACAAGTCATGTCCAATGAAAGGAACTGGACAGGTACACCCATTTCCTTGACTTCCCACCCAGCTGCTTCCATAGCCTCGATCAGCAAGGCATACCTATGCAGCTCACTAAAATCACAGATGAAGTCATCCACATAGGTCAGGACATAGCTCCACCCACCAGTAGAATCCCTCCTGAAATACAGAGCAGGTTCAGCTTTGCACATGGTAAAACCGTGGGCAACCAAAACCTGCTTTACATCTTTGCTCCAAGCCCTGGGTGCCTGCTTCAAACCATAAAGAGATTTAATCAGCTTGCACACAAGGGGAACATTGTCAGGACCAAGTTCATGAAAGCCCTCAGGCTGGTAACAGAACAGGTCCAGACCAGGTTCCAGCTTGGCATTCAAGAATGCAGTCTTGATGTCCAGCTGCCTCACAAACATCTTCCTATGAGTGATGGCAGCAAGGAGCACACGAAGACCTGCTTTAGAGGAGACGGGGGCATACACATCATGGTAGTCCAGCCCAGGACGTTGCAGAAAACCACGAACTACAAAACGAGCTTTAAAACGCAAAGAACCATCAGCCCCATGTTTCTTGACAAATAACCATCTGCCAGATAGAATCCTCTGCCTAGGAGGCTGTGGAGTGAGGACCCAAGTGCCATGAGCATGGAGGGAGGCCATCTCATCCTTCATAGCCTGCAGCCAGAGATCTCTGTCAGGGTTGGTAGGTAACATTGCAGCTTTATAAGAGAGTTCAGTAGAGGTAGAAATAAAAGCCCCCACGTACAAGCAGTGTACTTGTACATGGGCAGCGGGGATATCAGCAGTATCAGCAGTAACCGGTAATAAAGCCCCCAGCGCAGCACTCATGCGTGGTTGAACAAGGCCGGCCTCCTTTGCCTCTAAATCGTCGAAGCCTGGGTACACTGGAACACCCCAGCCATATAGCCAGTATCTGACCCGGACCAGTGTTCGAGGTCATCACTCACATCATCTGTGACGGCCACATCGTCGCAATGCCTGGTCCGGTATAAACCACCAGGTATAGCAGGGGGTGAAGTGATCAACAACTCCCGCGAGCTATCCGAATAGGTGGACGGGGGGTGGCGACTAGTGGGCAGTGGACCTGTACTAGGTTCCACTATGACCCGAGGCTGTCCTAATCCTACGACTTCACCGACGAAACGTGGCGCAGAGGAAGGCCCGGCGACCCCCTGAGATTCGAATAAATTAGAGCTTGAAGGAACATCAGACTCCCCCTGGCCCAATGCCGCCGCACGCGATACAGCACCATCATTACCTGGCCTGGGACGCATCGTCATCCCATGACCAGTAAAGCGGTCAACAATCGGGGTTGGTAAAGGGCCCAGGACATTGTCAGTAGTATCAAGCCCTTTACCGATGATAGCGGCAGGGGTGCGAGAAAAATACTGAGATCCATCATAGGGAAAGAGCCCAGGGATACAGTTATAGCTAAACTGTTCATAGAAGAGCACATCACGACTCTCTACCACCTGGCGCAACTTCGGAACCCAAACAAAATAACCCTTACTCACCAGAGAATACCCAACCAGTCTACCAGATAACGCCCTTTCGTCAAGCTTATTGCGCTTCTTCCCATTCACTAAGGTAACATAGCATGGGCACCCGAACACGCGCAATAACGATACATCAGGTAGAACCCCAAAGAACAACTCATAAGGAGTCTTGTCACCCTGATTAGGCAGCCGGTTGCGTAGGTAACACGCGGCGAGGAAGGCATAGGGCCAGAAGGACTTAGTGAGCTTAGACTCCAAGTGAATGCTCCTAGCTACGTTCTGAAGGACCCCATTGTACCGTTCCACAGTCGCATTCTGCTGAGCAGTGTAAGCCATGGACAATTCATGCACAGCACCAACCGATTCTAACCAATCCTCGAACCACTTCACTATAAATTCCTTAGCCCTGTCAGACCTAAGACACTTGAAAACAAATCCATGCAGCTGAGTCATCCATCTGAGGATGGTAGTTTGAACTGCTAAGGGTGCTTCATCCCTGGTTCTCAAGCACAAGACCTCAGCATAGCCAGAGTATTGGTCAGTGAGACACAGAACATAAAACTCCCCACGCAAGCCCCTAATATTAAATGGCCCCATGATGTCCAAGTGAAGGCGTTGTAATGGGGCACGGATCCTAGTTTTGCTTTCTTTAGGAAAAGGGATACGTTTTCCCTTTGCCTTCTGACAAGCATCACATGGGATCTTAGACAGTCTTTGCACCTGTTGGAGAGTGAGGGGTAAGTTCTGAACCAAACCCTTCCTTACAAGGTTGTGCATGGCATCATAGCCAGGGTGACCCAGCCGCCTATGCCACAACCATTCAGGAGTGGTAGGGATCACAACTCCACCATCCTCATCAACATCAAGAGCAAAAGCTGGATAATCTTCAGCACCATACAAACGGCCACGAGGGGTGTGACAAGGCCTACATGCAAACTTGTACACACCATCACTGGAGGCAGGGAAAGACCACAGAACAGAAGAGCCCTGTGTGGCAGTACAACTAAGACTATCAAAAGAAATCTTGCAGTTGTGAGCATGGGCAACAGCATTTACTGACATGAGGTTCACCGGACAGTGTGGGATGTAGAGAACATTGGTTAAAGTGATTGGTGTTGGTAACCAATCACTACCTAACACAATAGAACCCTGACCCACAGACCGTTGAACCACACCATCACCAAATTTAACTGCTGGCCCAGTCTCAGAAGCATGAAACACAGTGAACAAAGACATATCACCTGTGATTGACGTCCCAGCTCCAGAATCAACATGCCAGACACCCTCAGACAGGCTCGGGCTGCAGACATTTGAAAATTTCGCAGTGCAAGAGAAAAGGACAGAGCGTACCTCCTATTTCTTGTCCAAAGCATACCCATCAATCTGAGTCTGCAAGGAGGCCAGCTGCCGCGGAGTAAGCACACCTGGAAGGGCCAAGGCCATGGGCACCGGATTGGTAACCGGTGCACCAGGCTTGGTCTTACGCAGGTGCGGATGCTTCGTGAAACAGCGATCCTCCGAGTGGGTCGTCTTGCTGAGGCATGGGCCCCAAGTGCAATCCAGACGCCGCTTGTTGGAACCGGAACCCTGAGAACCAGATCCCTGCCCACGCTGAATCGCAGCATTGGCAGGAACCTGGGGAGCGTCCCGGGACCAACCAGGATGCCTGGAGTCGGACCTGGGGAGAGCAATGTTCAAAATGTCGAGAGACCTATATGCCTCCAGACAAGACCAGTAATCGACAGCCTGTCTGTTAGCCAACATCATACCGTACTGGATCCGCAGCGATTCAAATCGGATCAAACGGATCCCATTCACAATGGTTTCCATGGCGTGGCGCTGAGTGACAGGATGTCCAGCACTGCGGAGGTCAGTGCACAGACTGCGAACCATGCGAAAGAAATCATCGAGACGGTCAGAAGGGCCCATGTGCGCATTATGAAGTTCGATACGCATGAGAGGGACTCTAGAGGCGAGGGCATCAGACTGCGTCTTCCGGATATCCAAAAGGATATCCCGAGGGGTGGCAAAGTCCTGGTATACCTTGGCCATATCGTCCTCCATGTTCGCGAGCATCATAGTTAAACACATGAACTCCTGACGTTCGAGAGGCAGTGCACTGAACCCCAACAGTGCAGGATCAAACCGAGACTCACCATGAATGAGGGTATTAGACCCAGCTCCAATCGCAGAAGGGACAGGAGCCAAGGACCTACGAATGTCCATGAAATACTCCGCAGCAAGACCAGCGTCAAGAGCGCGCTGGTCGTCTATGTTCCTAATCACAGGAATGGACCTCGCAACACTCATAAGCAGCTCGAAATCTGGGCTAACAGGACACAGAGGGACAGGCACTCGCACAAACTGATAACCAAGCTTCTCGTGATCACTACGCCTCGTACCACCAAAGGAAACACCATGATCTGGGGGATACAGAATCCCAGAAGTGACTGGACCAAGAAAAGAACGACACCTGGTACCAAGCTCAGAGAAAGCCATCACTCGGCGATGCCTCAGCTTCACACTAACATTTGCCATTGTAGCCTGCATATCCATCCGACCGTACAAAGAGCGGTTCAAGGACTCACCATCCCGTCGATCCTGGTTGATCAGGCGGTAGTCCCGCAAGTTCAAAGTCGGAGGAGATCCACCAGTGAGCAGATGCTCCCAAGATTCGCATGACCGCGTATATAGCATAGGAGGAGGGCCAGGGGCAGGAGGCAGCTCCACCGGCGGAGGCGGAGGGGGTTCCAGGGAGGCACCAGCAGCAGAGGTGCGTGCAGAGGAAACAGCAGCCTCGCGAGAGCGAGTGTGGTAGCCAGGGAGGCCACGCTCCATGGGGGCAGATGCAGAGGAAAAAGAAGCAAAGCCCTTCAAGAAAGTGGGCTTAGCCACCTCCGGGTAAGCCGGGGGAACAGGCTCAAAGGGAGGCGCCGACGAAGGCTGAGGCTGATACACAGGCGAAAGCTCTCGATTAGGCATCTGCTGATCAGCAGGCTCATACACCGGTGAAACAGCGGAAGTCTCAAAGACACGAGTGGCAGCAGCAGATGGGGTCACGCCACCGAAGTCAGCACTCGTAGCACTCTTCAAGTCCTCCTCCTCATCAGTAGTAGTAGAGTAGTCTTCATCATAATTGAAGGGGACGCAATGAGGCTGCGGGTCTGATGCACAACGGATGATCTGTGTCTGTACACAACACAGCTTCATCAGGACATCCTCAACATCAGAGGACAGGCGTCGAACATTGAGAGAAGGAACCGTAAAGTTGGAGGATTGATCAGGGGGGGTTACTTCCTTGATGGCGGAAGGACCCTCCTCTCCGGCAGCAGAGGCCGCTGGCGCGCAGTCGTCTAGCCAATCTAGAGGAACCTTCACCCCCGTTGGGAGGATTCGGTCGCATCCATTGCTCACAATGACACTGCGGATCCCACGAGCCCATGAAACACCATTAAGTTTGGTAAGTTTCACAAAGCCGGCAGGAGGCCCTCGCGGAAGTTGCATTATCAAAGCAGTGGTAGTGATGAGGAGCCCAATGACCTATCAGCTTGAAATCACTCCGGTAGAGTGGACAGTAGATTAAAGCAGCGGAACAGACGCACCAATCTATACACGGAGACAAGGATAACGTTACAGACACAGGAGACCCATAAAGGGGCACCCGTGGTGAAAGGAGACGGTAGACAGGAACCTAATAGGGTACAGATCAGACCGTATGAGACAGGAGATCAGAACGTAGGTGACAGGAAGCTGCCACTGAGTCATCTCAAGATGACTCAGTCCCACGGGAAGCTGGCTCAGGAGAGCCGATAGTTCTATGGGAGTACATAAGTAGTCACCAAGTCATAAAACGCGTGAGAGCACCGCTATACATGCTGATAGCACGCAGATGCTTGACCAAATGGGCGTTCCTGCTTCCGAACGGATTTTTTATTTTACTGAAATCTTACGATAAATATTGTAAGATCGTTTTCGCAAATTAATTGATTTTGCTTTTTTTGTGTATTTTACGAAAATATCTTACAATTTATTTTGTAAGATCGTTTTCGTAAATTAATTGATTTTGCTTTTTTTGTGTATTTTACGAAAATATCTTACAATTTATTTTGTAAGATTGTTTTGTTGTATTCCGGAGAAAGAGACTATTCCCTTCAATTTCAATTGTAACATTGATTTGCTCGTTTGGAGAGAGAGAAATTTCCTTCGAAGTATTCCAATACAAAATCAATTGTAGAGGACAGTCAAGAGGAAGGTGAAAGCTGTTTACAAAGTCTTGAACGCATTGCTCATAATTATTTATCTCACAACTCACAACTCAACAGTTCGAAAGTACAACTTAGTACTTATGACTCCGAAATCTGTACTTATGTGTACCTCACTTATGTATAACTCACAACTCAGAACTTATATGTACCTTATACAAGTCAGAACTAATAACTCCTAACTCAGGACTTATTATTCATAATTTCATACCTCATAGCCTCATTATGTACATAACACAAATTTATATCCTTAAATCTGCAAACTGCCATCCTAGAATCCTGAAATCACTCAAAATGTGTGTTGGATAAGGCAAACTAGTACACTCGTGCAAACTTGTGCACGGTGCTAATGTTGCACTGCTGCCAACAAGTCCATTGGTGATAACTTCTGCACTTGGTGCTGACAGGTCATGTGCTAAGTGACGCCATGGTGCTACCTGACACAATACTGTCTACTCTAGATTGTGGGAACAGGCTATCACGTTGTAGAAAGAGGGCCAATGCTAACTTGTTGGGTAACAACAGCGCCTGTACAATCGCTGCACTAGAATCTCCTCCTCCATGCCCCCATCCCCATCTTCCTCCTCCTCCATCTCCTCCTCCTTAGCAATGTCTACATTGTCTCCATCCGATTGCACAGCCTCTGCCTTGGTGTCCTTCTCAATGGATTGGCAGCTTGACCCCTTTGCATGACTCCTTGCTGTGCATTGATTGCCATGCCCAGCACCTTCTCTGGCAGCTTGACCCCTTTGCATGACCTGGCAGCTTGACCCCTTTGCATGACCCCTTGATGTGCATTGATTGACCCCCCTTGCCGGGCCCCCCCTTGCTGCGCATGCATGAAAGACTGTTTTGATAAGTCGGAAAGGCTTTGCTTCATGCCTTGCGCTTTCACCTCTTTTCTTGCCTTGCGCTTTCACCTCCTTTCCTGCCATGCCTTGCGCAAATTGCCTTTCGCATCCTGGCCCTGCATGGTACCGAGTAGCACCTAATTCTCGCACCCTTTGCGCAATGCATTTCACTGCTATGGGAATTCACTTCAGCTCTGTTCTCATGATCTGCTTTGCCTTTCGCTTTCTGCATCGCCTTGCTGCGCATCTGCATTAGCACCGGGTGGTTGTGAATAACCCCCGAGTTGCTTCTAATTCTCGCACCCTTTGCGCAATGCATTTCACTGTCACTGTCCTGCCTAGCACCTTCTCTGGTGGATGCTGGGCAGATAGCCAGGAGCACTGGCGCTCGGAGCACTGGATAGGTCTGCCTACCTGCATGGCGGTTACCCGCCTGCACCTGCCAGACCAGACCAGGACACGCGCCGGGCCAGCACCTGCGCCGGAGTACTGGCGAACAGCTCTGCACCCGCCTGCACCTTCCTGAGGCCTACCTGCATGATGGTTACCCGCCTGCACCTGCGTCAGAGTTCTGGCGGACATTACTACATACCCATATGGCATGCATCCTTAGCTACCGTTCCAAGATTTCCATAGAGTCTGGTTTGGTTATGAATTGCATTGTAGTGGTAGACTGCAATTGTAGCCCAGTCTTAGCTGCCTTGTGCCTGTGTTGACCAAGTTACTGCTTGCCAACAGGTTGCCTTGTTTATTGGTTAATCTTTGCCGGGAGTGTGGTTGGGTGTTTATGTTGTGATTGGTACTTTACACGACATTGACATATGGATCATGTACACCTGCAGTTCTTCTATTTTACTGTGTTCTTGCCCACCTCGGCCACCTACCTATTTACTAGGTTTGTTTTTGTGGCCCATTACTGCAATAGGTAAAGCAAAGATGTGTAGTTGAGGCCTGCTTGGCTTGCATAGCATGACTGATGAAATGTCATAGCCCAGAAGAATTTAGCCCTTTTGCCTGTTCCGTCTAGGCATTCAGTGGATCAAGTTTTCTTTGACTGGTTTTAGGATTGATTTTTTATGATCGGGAGGACTGTGTGTATTCCGAGTTTGGTTTTCTCAATCATTCGCTCGTTGGGTTTGACAATGCTCCCGATGATGATCGGGAGGACTGTGGGTATTCTGAGTTTGGTTTTTCTCAATCATTCGCTTGTTGGGTTTGTCAATGCTCCCGATTATGATCGGGAGGACTGTGGGTATTCTGAGTTTGGTTTTTCTCAATCATTTGCTCGTTGGTTTTGACAATGCTCCCGATTATGCTAGGGAGGACTCTGTGTATTCCGAATTTGGTTTTCTCAATCATTCGCTCGTTGGGTTTGTCAATGCTCCCGATTATGATCGGGAGGACTGTGGGTATTCTGAGTTTGGTTTTTCTCAATCATTCGCTCGTTGGGTTTGACAATGCTCCCGATTATGATCGGGAGGACTATGGGTATGCCGCGTACAAAAAAAAAAAAAAAAAAAATGCGGAGTACATGTTTTCTGAATCATTCACTCGTTAGGTTTGTCAGTGCTCCCGATTATGATCGGGAGGACTGTGTGTATTCCGAATTTGGTTTTCTCAATCATTCGCTCGTTGGGTTTGACAATGCTCCCGATTATGATTGGGTGGACTCTGTATATTCCGAATTTGGTTTTCTCAATCATTCGCTCGTTGGGTTTGTCATTGCTCCCGATTATGATCGGGAGGACTATGGGTATGCCGACTACAAAAAAAAAAAAAAAAAAAAAAAAAGTCCCGAGCACATGTTTTCTGAATCTTTAGCTCGTTGAATTTGTCAGTGCTCCCGATTATGATCGGGAGGACTGTGTGTATTCCGAATTTGGTTTTCTCAATCATTTGCTCGTTGGGTTTGTCAATGCTCCCGATTATGATCGGGAGGACTGTGTGTATTCCGAATTTGGTTTTCTCAATCATTCGCTCGTTGGGTTTGACAATGCTCCCGATTATGATCGGGAGGACTATGGGTATTCTGAGTTTGGTTTTTCTCAATCATTCGTTCGTTGGTTTTGACAATGATCCCGATTATGATCGGGAGGATTAAGGGTATGCCGAGTACAAAAAAAAAAAAAAAAAATGCGGAGTACATGTTTTCTGAATCATTCGCTCGTTGGGTTTGTCAGTGCTCCCGATTATGATCGGGAGGATTGTGTGTGTTCCGAATTTGGTTTTCTCAATCATTCGCTCGTTGGGTTTGTCAATGCTCCTGATTATGATCGGGAGGACTGTGAGTATTCCGAATTTGGTTTTCTCAATCATTCGCTCGTTGGGTTTGACAATGCTCCCGATTATGATCGGGAGGACTATGGGTATGCCGCGTACAAAAAAAAAAAAAAAAATTGCGGAGTACATGTTTTCTGAATCATTCGCTCGTTGGGTTTGTCAGTGCTCCCGATTATGATCTGAATTCTGCCTGCCGACTTATAACCGTCCGCTTTCCCTTTATTTCTTACAATTATAATTGTAAGACACGAATTGATGTTAACACCTTTTGTTACAAAATATGGCATTTCAACGTTGTAACATTCGCAATCTGTACGTTTCTCCGTCTTTCAAGCTCATTTCAAGCATATTTTGTCAAAATTGACTACAATCTTACGTTTTTTATCGTAAGATTGCATTTGAAAAGCATCAAAAGACCCCCAAAAAGTGATTGTAAGATTGGAAATCCGTTCGGAAGCAGGAACGCCCATTACCATGCAAAGCTATCAAACAAAATAAAAACAGGCTTGAGCCACAGATTTCGTGCTACAAAGCTATTTGATAATCGGGAGAGACACTGCAGGCTCAACTCGTTACAGGAATAGTAGAGAGAGAATTAGTCGCACGAGGGCGATGATAAAGACATGCAGTCTGTAGAGCACAGTACTGCATTGTGGCGTGTAGGCCATAGCTAGCCTAGAAGCCTGGCGGCAGACAACTCGGGTCCTGGTAGGAACAGGGACCCGTGCTTTGCCTACTCAAGTACAGACACATATTATGTTACTTATTAAGTCGGTCTATAACAAGCTACCACGGCGGTTGACAGCGACCAAGAACACCAAAGCGCATCCGTAGGGATTCGAACCCCGTACCTTCATTATTCGAACGTCCTGAAGTTAAGATAAATGGGTTAAATGCTAGCAAGATATGTTCAGCAACTACACTTCCCTTGTACAAACTGCCCTTCTTAAAAGTGCAGCAGGGGCAGCAGAGCGCTAGGCTCAATGGCCAAGTATGCAACTCAGCAAGAAAATTGGCATTTCTGTATGAGCACATATGCGCATAAAGTGCACACGAAGAAACGCACAACTGCCCACAAACTGCCCACAACTTCCCATAGGTATGCCTCACTCTGAAGTAATTTCAGTTGGGGATTTGGTTGTGAAAGGAATTTCACCCCAGGATGTGGGTCTCCTTACACACCAGCGACACAGGATTCCGTTCGAATAGCGTTGAAAGCTTTGACTCACTAGGCAATAGTATATCGTGGCTCGTGCATTTTATGGTAAAGCCAGGCAGGTGAACAGATGCATACTCTGCAAAAATTGAGGCACAGTGCTCTGCAACAACTGAGGTTCTTTCACAATTCACATCTCTACAATTGTAAGGAACTAAGGAAACACTGGGGAGCTGCATAACTATATCTTCTGAATCTCATGGTCTACAGCACCCGTTTATTTGGTTGAGAAGGGTGCATTCTGGGTGGGAAGGGTGCCGTAAGGGTGCAGACAAGGATGCTGAAGTTCCCCCAAATGTGTAGTGCTGACTAACATATGACCTGACTGTATTGACTGACTGATGGCCTGGCTGTTGTGCCAGGATCACACAATTATATTTTCTGGGTATCTGCAGGTCTCTGCAACACATTTTTGGCGGAGCCCTCCCTTGTAGGGGGCGGGAGTACCCTGGGGGAGCCCCCAGGGTTGCCAATTTGTCCCTCCGACCGACCGACCATCCGACCATCCGCATCCGTCCATCCATCCGCATCCGTCTGACCGCGATGAAGCCTGACACGTCAGCCAACGGTCTCGTAACTAAGTCGCTTCCGTTGCCACCTGTCGCTCCGTCTCGAGCACCTCTCGCTAATGTCGCTTGCGACGCTGCATGCAACTTGTGTCTACCGTCACTCCTCCACTTTCTGCAGCATGAGTTGGTGGCCTTTGTGCAGCAGCTTCAGCTTTGCCCCATGCGTTTTGATCAGTGCATCAACAGCCTCTCCAGGATGGCAAGCAGTATTGTCCAGGTACCGATCCCAATCGTAGTCGTCGAATACGAGGACCCCTCCCACGGCAAGCAACTCGAAGGCCAGCACTCCGTCGAAGAGCACATCTGCACGCAGGTGGGAGCCGTCCACTTATACGAGGTCAAATGTTCCCGTCTGCCCATCAGCCAGTAGCAGAGGCAGCGCACGCTTTGTTGACAACTGCAGCAGCAGCACTACTCCCCCGCCCAGCTCAATGCTATCCCCAAGCTGCAGGCCCAAGGGTGCGGAGGAGACAGGGGCAGAGGGGCCGTCCTCGCTGCCCTGCACCACACCTGCCCCAGTGGCTTTGACATCGACAGCAGGCGCCGTGGCCATGCCAGGGCGGCGCTGAGTCAATGCTGCACCAACATTGTCCATCCACGCCAGCCGGTTCTTGACAAACTGGGGGTACAGGCGCTCAAAGGGGTCGACGCACACAAGGTGCGAGTCTGCATGGTCAGCAGGGGGAAGCTGGTCAGCACTTCGGTTTAGGTGGTTTAGTTTGAGGTGTTTGAGGGTTTAGGTGGTTAAGGGTTTAGTTGATTAGGTTTAGGCGGTTTTGGTGGTTTAGAAAAAGAAGTGCTGGCCAGCTCAGTGCTGACCAGCTGTAGCTGGATAGCCTGCTACTAGTCTAACTTGACATCTCAAGTATGTGTTTACAATATGTCCTGGAATTGAGGACGCTTCCCTTTCAAAGGAGGGGGGAGTGTAGCAGGATAGCCTGCTACTAGTCTATCTTGACATCTCGAGTGTGTCTTTTTGATATGTCCCTTGGTCTAGTTCTGTCTCATCGGCTCCCCCATACCTGCATGGCTCCCCAGCCCCCCTACCTGCATGGCCCCCAAGGCGCATTGCCCCCCAACCTGCATGCCCCCCCAGGCGCATGTCCCCCCTACCTGCATGGCCCCCCAGGCGCATGCCCCCCCTACCTGCATGGCCCCCCAGGCGCAGCAGCAGGAAGCAGCTCGCACGCCCCTCCCAGCATCCAATCTCCATCATGCGCAGCGGTCGGCTGGCAGGGCCTCCAGGTAGCAGGTGTGGCATGATGCAGTCCACCGTCAAGCCGTGAGCACATTTGGAGTCCACTAGGGCATCAGGATAAATGTCATCATCATCAGCAGCAGCAACAGCAGCAGCAGTATCGTCGCCGTCGTCGTCGTCGACGTTTTTTTCATCGTCATCGTTGACGCCGCAATCATCGATATCGTCATTGCCATCAGCGTCTTTGTCGTTGTCATCGAAATCATCAGCATCAGCATCATCATCATCAGCAGCATCATCATCATCATCGGCATCAATACCGTCATTAGCAGCATCAGCATCAGCATCAGCTTCAAAGCATATGTGTGTGTAGGGTATAGTATGCATATGGGGGGGGGAACTGCCTAAATTTCGCCAGGGGAGATTGTATTTTTATTGTGATTTCTGAACTTGTATCTGGGTGCATATTTGCATCTATGAGCCACCTGTATGGCCATTCTGTATGTGCACAGCCAGTGTGGACAAATATATGGCGTGTTAATGCAGCATTTGGAAAATCTTCTTTTGGTGCCGATGTACAACACTTCATTGCAAATGTTCGGCAAAAGGGTTTTTTCCCGATCGATTTGCCAAAGTCTTTTCCTGTACTGCGCACACTTTAGCCTTTTTATCGATCCTGCCTACCCCACCTGCAATAGAGCTGTTGAGGGTTCTACCCCTTTCTTCATCGGATAGACCATGCCCCTCTTCTGCCTTGGCCACCTCCTGGCTGGGCATGCCCCCCTCCTCCTTGGATTCAAGAGGCACCTCCTCTGTGATAGATGCCCCGTCTGTGGCAGCACCCCCCACACCAGCACCAGCACCAGCAAGTGCATCAGCACGGTGCTGCAAGTGCTGTGCAACATGAACCAGGAAGTCTGCTGCCTGGAACCGTCCGCCACCCAAGTCCGTGGCCTGTAAATGGGTTTTGCAGGATCAGTAAAGAAAGGGATACATGTATACACAGTATACGTATCGGGGAAGCAGATGCATGTATATGTGTTTGTATGTGTGTATACATAATATATATAGGGGGGGAAACGGATTTGCCAAGACTTGTTTTTGCCATTACTTCAAGGGCAAATGGTACATATATATACATATAGGGGGTGCAGATGCAAATCTACTCATCGACTCTCGCAGTCCAATGTCGAGCAACATGTACATTTTGAGCATGACAGACAGGAGGGGCATTTCCTTCCTACGCACCATGCTGCTTGGCACGCACGAGCAGCTGGGATTCCGAATTTGAAAATTTCAGCTGTGCAGATTCGAAGTGCCTTGATCCTTGGGCCAGCAATTGTGGCAGAGTTGAAACTACCACCTGAATATTTGCAGCTAAAGGTTACTGCCAAGCTATTCCATGCCGCCATACTCGATTGTCATCTGCCAAGGGGGAACCGCTGGGGAGCCCATTACGGAGTCATGCTTTTGTCGAGCTATACTATGTCACCATACTCGATTGTCATCTGCTTGGGGGGACCGCTGGGGGGCCCTTTACGGAGTTACGCTTTTGTCGAGCTATAGCACGCCGCCATACTCAATTGTCTAACAGATGAAATTGCTGTACTGGCACAGCTGTAATGGCACAGCTATCATATATTGGCATAGCTGTACTGGCACAGCTGTACTGGCATGGCTGTACTGGCATAGCTGTACTGGCATAGCTGTACTGGCATAGCTGTACTGGCATAGCTGTACTGGCATAGCTGTACTAGCACGGCTGTATTGGCATAGCTGTACTGGCACAGCAGTACTGGGACAGCTGTACTGGCATAGCTGTACTGGCATAGCTGTACTGGCATAGCTGTACTGGCATAGCTGTACTGGCATAGCTGTACTGGCATAGCTGTACTGGCACAGCTGTACTGGCATAGGTTTGCTGGCACAGCTGTACTGGCATAGCTGTACTGGCATAGCTGTACTGGCATAGCTGTACTGGCATAGCTGTTACTGGGCATAGTGTACAGGCATGCTGTACAGCCTAGCCCCCTGTACTGGCACGTGTACTGCATACTGCACTGGCCGAGCTGACTGGACAGCTGTACTGGCATCGCTTGTACTGGCACAGCTGTACTGGCACAGCTGTACTGGCATAGCTGTACTGGCATAGCTGTACTGGCATAGCTGTACTGGCATAGCTGTACGAGCATAGCTGTACTGGCATAGCTGTACTGGCATAGCTGTACTGGCATAGCTGTAGTGGCACAGCGGTACTGGCATAGCTGTCCTGGCATAGCTGTACTGGCACAGTGGTACTGGCATAGCTGTACTGGCATAGCTGTACTGGCATAGCTGTACTGGCACAGCTGTACTGGCATAGCTGCACGGGCATAGCTGTACTGGCCCAGCTGTACTAGGACAGCTGTACTGGCATAGCTGTACTGGCACAGCTGTACTGGCATAGATGTACTGGGACAGCTGTACTGGCATAGCTGTACTGGTATAGCTGTACTGGCGCAGATGTACTGGCATAGATGTACTTGCGCAGCTGTATCAGCTGATAAGGAGGCGAAGGGGGCAGCTTGGGGGGCTGAGAGGGGGTACAAGGAGATAGGCAGGCCTGGATAGCAGAAGGCCTACCAAGGCTGGGCCAACCAAAGCTAGGCCAGCCTTGATTGGGGATGCCTCAATCAGTTTGTTTTACACAGTTTTCCCTAAGACCCCCCTAAATCTGCCCCCCCCCCCCCCCCGGGCCTAACTATACAGGGGTGGTGCTTTGTGCACACACTGCAAAAGCCGGTGGGCTCCTTAAGATTTCTGAAATCAGGCTTGAGTAGCCCACCCAGGTACACAACCTTGCCTAGAGAAATCTAAAATAAAAAACACTGGCCTCCAAGGAAGCCTCCTCAGGTTTTTAATCAGGGTTTCCAGGCAGGCGGATAGTTGCCTCGCACTGCTGAAAATATCAAATTTGAGCGCCTTGGACAATAGCCAGTGCTATGCCCTCAATTCAAAACATATTTTGAATTTGAATATTTTGAATTTGAGCGCCTTGGAAAATAGCCAGTGCTATGCTGTCAATTCAAACAATATTGGGGCTTTGAATACTTTGAATTTGAGCACCTTGGACAAAAGCAAGTGCTATGCCTTCAATTCAAACAATATTTGAATTCGAATATTTTGAATTTGAGCGCTTTGGACAATAGCCAGTGCTATGCCCTCAATTTGAATTCAAACAATATTTTGAAAGTTGGACTTTATTGAGAACTTTCTAATCTATTGACCAACCAAAAAAACCTATTTTGCTTGGTCAATATAACAAGTCTTAGCCTGTTTGCGTATTGTTACAGTCCAGAGGTAGCCAAATAGGCTAAAGGGACTTTCCCAACCATGATATCTACCAGGAGGGGCTAAACAGAAAAAGCACTGATGAACTGAACCCCAAACAATCGTTTTACCGACGCAGGCCCTGAGTTTGTGTTACTATCATACATTATTAAACATGTTTTGGCCTTTGTAAATGCATCCCAAACCTAGTAGACGGTCGATTACCCCACTCTCTCATATATATATATATATATATGTATTTTCAGTCCGTAGTGTTCTCACAGTCGGTCTACGAATGTATAATGCATACCAATATAAAATGTACACTGTAAAAATGTGTAATGCATACCAATATAAAATGTACGCTGTAAAAATGTGTAATGCATACCAATATAAAATGTACAACACATTGTATACATATATATACATATACAAGCCAACAATAATATATATACAACGCATTGAATACATATATATACATATACAACCTAGCAATAATATATGTACAACGCATTGTATAAATGTATATAAATATACAACCCAACAATCATATATATACAACACATTGTATACATACATATACATATACAACCCAACAATAATACATATACAACCCAACAATAATACATATGCAACACATTGTATACATGTATATACATATACAACCCAACAATAATACATATGCAACACATTGTATACATGTATATACATACACAACCCAACCCAACCTGTAAGTTGTCTGCCAAGCCCTCCAGCTCCTCAGCAGCAGCGCGTTCCAGTGCACCATACTCCGGCCTCCAACCTGCCCATGGTGTCGCATCAAGAGCTGCACAAAATTGCACTCTGTATGGCGAACGGCACACAGCCGCCCACGGCTTGCTGCACAGAGGAATGTATGGGTTGAGCAGCTGCGTTGGCGTAACAATGTCTGTGCCGGTGAAATGCACCAGGCTTGGATCCCGTTCAAGCAACTCTGCTTCGTCTGAGGTGAACAAGGCTGGACAGAGGGGGCCAGAGGGAAAGACGCGATCGCGCAGATAGCTGCCGATACCCTGCAAACAAACAATGCGCAGACAGTCAGTTTTAGCATTTTTGAGGAGGAGGAGGAGGAGGGTGGTGGTGGTGGTGGTGATGGTGGTGGCATTTTCACCTTGTTTCCACTTCCAGCCAGCCTCCCTATGCTAGCCCTCAACCTCATGCCTTGTAATGAGGTGCACTATGTATTTATGTATAGACCCTTGCCTGCACATTCCACCTTGTTTCCATTTGCAGCCAGCCTCCCTATGCTAGCCCTCAACCTCATGCCTTATAATAGGGTGTACTATGTATTTACGTATAGACCCTTACCTGCACATTCCACTTCTTGTCCATTTCCAGCCAGCCCCCCGAAGCTCTGCACAGGAGATTAAGGGCATCCTGGTCACCAAAGTGCAGACGTCCATGAAGGGCTGACGCTAGATCACCTAGTGCATCTAGGGCTGGCTGATCCCACCCAGCAGCAGCAGCAGCAGCAGCAGCACTGGCAGCAGGTCCAGTAGCAGCAGCAGCACCCACACCAGCAGAAGCAGCACCAGCAGCAGCTCTATTAGAAGCAGCAGCACTGACACCAGCAGCAGCACCGGCAGCAGGTCCAGTAGCAGCAGCATCACCAACACCAGCAGGAGCAGCAGGTCCAGTAGCAGCAGCAGCACCCACACCAGCAGCAGCAGCACCAGCAGAAGCTCTAGTAGCAGCAGCATCACCAACACCAGCAGCAGCAGCAGCAGCACCGGCAGCAGGTCCAGTAGCAGCAGCAGCAGCAGCAGCACCGGCAGCAGCTCCAGCAGCAGCTGCAGCAGACTGCATCCATGTGGGCGCCTGCCTTGAATTTTCCATGCCACCAGTACCACCATCGATAATACCAGCAGCAGCAGCAGCAGCAGCAGCAGCAGCTGCATCAGGCTGCACCCTTGCGGGCGCCTGCCTTGACATCTCCATGCCACCAGCACCAGCTGACATCTCCATGCAAGACCCTTCCATCATGCATTGCAGAAGATGGTGCAGGCTTGCAGCATGGGCGCGCCAGGCCACGAGGTTCAGCAACAGCACGCCCGCATTAAAGTAGCGGCATGAACCGTCCGCCGGCCATCCGAGTGTCAGCAGTGACTCGTGGGCGTGAGGGTGGCCAAAATCCACAACCGCGGCCAACAGGGCACCCTGGTGTAGTGGGTGGGTGGTGGGTGGAGTGGGTGGAGGTATGGGTGGAGTGGGTGGAGTGGTGGGTGTAGTGGATGGGTGGGTGGTGGGTGGAGTGGGTGGAGTGGGTGGGTGGTGGGTGCAGTGGGTGGTGGGTGTAGTTGGTGGGTGTGGGGGGGGTGGGGGGGTAGTGGGTGTGGGGGTGGGTGGGTGGTGGTTGTAGTGGGTGAATTGGGTGGGGTGGTGGGTGTAGTGGGTGCAGTGGGTGCACACTTGCCAGCAGCCAGTAGCCACGCATTGAAGTAGTGGCATGAACCGTTGGCAGGCCATCCGAGTGCCAGCAGTGACTCGTGGCCTTGAAGGTGGCCAAAATCCACAACTGCGTCCAACAGGGCACCCTGGTTTAGTGGGTGGGTGGTGGATGGAGTGGGTGGGTGGAGTGGGAGGAGTGGTGGGTGTGTGGATGGGTGGGTGGGTGGGTGGTGGGTGTAGTGGGTGGGGTGGTGGGTGCAGTGGGTGGGGTGGTGGGTGCAGTGGGTGGGTGGCAGGTGGAGTGGGGGGTAGTGGTGGGTGGTGGGTGTAGTGGGTGGGTGAATAGGGTGGAGTGGTGGGTGGAGTGGGTGAGTGGTGGGTGTGGTGGGTGTAGTGGGTGGGTGAATTGGGTGGAGTGGGTGAGTGGTGGGTGTGGTGGGTGGAGTGGGTGGGTGAATTGGGTGGAGTGGGTGAGTGGTGGATGTGGTGGGTGTAGTGGGTGAAGTGGTGGGCGTAGTGGGTTAAGTAGGTGAAGCGGGTGGTTGTGGGTGGAGTATTTGTAGTGGTGGGTGTAGTGGGTGTAGTGGGTGGGTGGTGGGTGTAGTGGGTGTAGTGGTTGTAGTGGTGGGTGTAGTGGGTGTAGTGGGTGGGTGGGTGGTGGGTGTAGTGGGTGGGGTGGTGGGCGTAGTGGGTGTAGTGGGTGTTGTGGGTGGGTGGTGGTTGTCATGAATGGGTGGTGGTTGAAGTGGTCGTAGTGGGTTTAGTGGGTGTAGTGGTGGGTGTAGTAGGTGTAGTGGGTGGGTGATGGTTATAGTGGGTGGGTGGTGGGTGCAGTGGGTGCACACTTGCCACCAGCCACCACCCACCCACCCACCCCACTCCACCCCACCCCACCCCACCCCACCCCACCCCACCACATCCCATCCATCATCCCAGCCACCCACCCACCCCCCACCCCACCCCACCCCACCCCACCCCACCCCACCCCACTCCACCCCACCCACCTCTGTACTGTTCAGATCCGGCTGCCTTTCAGCCCACTGCACTATTTCAACTGGATCCTTCAGCAGAAGGGTGTCCGCATCCAGATACAAAACATGCTTCACATCTTCCGGCAGCAGCTCGGCAAGCGCAAACTTGGCCCAGGCGGCGATCAGAGCATGGGATCGACGGTCAGCTTGGCGGCCATCATCACCGCTCACGTGCGAGGGAGGCTTAGGGGCACAGCCAGGAGCATTTTCGGGGAGGGGGATGAAAGAGAGGCTCAGTAAGGGACCTGCAGGTTGTGAGGGCACGAGGTGTGTGTTTGCGTTTGTGTATTTGGTGTGTGTGTTGTGTGTGTGTGGAGGGGGGAGGCTTTGAGGCACTGCCATGACCATTTCCGGGAGCGGAATAAAGAGAGGGTCGTACGTAAGGGGCCTGCAGGTAGTGAGGGCACGAGGTGTGTGTGTGTATGAGCTTCTGTATGTGCTGTGGATGTGTGGGTGATGTGTGGGTGGGTGGGTGTTTTTTTTTGGGGGGGGGGGGGGGGGGGGGGGGGGGCAGGCTTTTGGGTACTGCCGGAGCATTTCCGGGACGGGTAAAGAGAGGCTCAGTAAAGGGCCTGCATGCAGTGAGGGCATGAGGTGTGTGTATGGTTTGTGTTTTGTGGTGTGGTTTTGTGTGTGTAGATGTGTGTGGTGTGTGTGTTTGTGTGTGTGGGGGTGTGGGGCGGGGGGGGGGCGTTGGGCGCTGCCAGCACCACTTCCGGGGGCGGGATAAAGAGAGGCTCGGTAAGGGGCCTACAGGCAGTGAAGGTACGAGGCATTTTACAAATGACATTCCATCGGATGCATGTGAGTGCCCAGGCCAGGCCAGACCCCTGGATTCCCTGGCTGGGTCTGCTGGGCTGGCCAGATCTAGCTGCATCGATCAAAACGCTTTCATTGCTAGGTCAATCTCGAAAGCGATGGGTTTCATCGCTAATAGCGACACATCGCTCAAAAGAAAAACCCTGTTCCATCCCCAAGTGCATTTCATCCTGATTGTTTCATGGATAAAAGAGAGGCTCGGTAAGGGGCCTACAGGTAGTCAGGACACGAGGCATTTTATGTGAATTACTGATTGATTTGTATGTGTGTGTCCTTTCAGCCTATTTGGCCTAACCCTGGACTGTAATATACATACTATACTACATGTGCGTTGAAGTCACATTATCTGCATAGCATGGACTCCGGGCCCTCGTTGTTTACAATTTCTTGGGGTTCAATTCAGTAAGTCCTTCCCAATATGCAGGTAGTGAGGGCGCGAGGCATTTATACACATGAATTAATGGATGAATGAATGAATGAATAATTAAATAAATAAATAAATACATAAATAAATAAATAAATAAATACATAAGTAAATAAATAAAATAAATACATGAATCAATAAATCAATAATGCACCTTATTACGAGGCATGAGGTTGAGGGGGTCAGCCAGTTTTCTTGCACAGGGGTGCTTTGTGGGTGCTTTTGCTTTGTGTGATTTTGCTTGCTTTGTGTGCTTCTGCTTTGTGGGTGCTTTTCCTTTTTGTTTAAAGCACAGAGTATCATACACCCTCGCGGTGTCAGTAGACTTAAACGTAATGTTGAATGTAATGTAATGTAATGTAATGTAATGTAATGTAATGTAATGTAATGTAATGTAATGTAATGTAATGTAATGTAATGTAATGTAATGTAATGTAATGTAGGGGCCAACCAGCAAGCGAGGAATTATATATGTATCATATATCATTTGCAGTAATGCAGTCCAGTAGCCAAATAGGCTAAAAGTTTTTTAAACAAGCACTAATGATCTGAACCACAATAAATTGTAAATGGCGGAGGGTCAGAGTTCGTGCTATGCAGAGAATTGAACAGTACGTTTCTTGTCACATTTATTTATAAGGCGTATGTACAAGGTATTCTTTACAAGGTGTTATTTACAAGGTGTTTCTATCCTCTGAATGAGTGAGGATTCATTAAAATTCTCATATTATAGCCATTGACAACTAAAGCATGCTCGATTCCTAATTTATAAAAATAAAAAATCCTCTCCTTACAAATGACATTCCATCACAAATTGCATTTCATCCTCTACAACTCTCGTGCCGTCAACCACCATATCACAGCATCTACAAATTATATTAGAGCGGGATAGACTCCGACCCCATCGGCCAGATCCAACATTTAAGCTAGCTAGGCAGGACTATATCTCTATGATCACCTCAACGAGCATCTCTACGAGCAAGAGGGTATACATGTATGTTACAGTCCAGGCCTCCAGGGTTAGACCAATCGGCTAAAAGGACTTGCCCATCCCTGATAGGAAGGGCTTGATAAGAAAAATCATTGATGTACTGCGCTGAACGAGCGACGAGGTACAATCCATTAAGCAATGAGGCGAAGAGTCACTACCCCCTAATATTACATCGTCTACAGGCCATCGTATACAAGGGCGTTACGACGTAGGCAGATTCCGCCCTGAAAATTTGCAAATTCCCAGTTGCTAAATGCTAGGATTTTTAAAACAACTTTTGGAGGTCTCAGGTCTTGTTGGTAGGGGATGTGTTTCTCTGTATCATTACATTGTCATAGACAGGCCATTGTTGACCCAAGACAAGCCCGCCTCACAAAATCCTCGAGGGGTCTTCCAACTAATCCTCAAAATAAGATAGGCAATTTTGCAGCAAGCAAGCATGATTGTCAACACTAATTCCAGTTATCCAATTACGAACCTGAGAGTCGTGATGCGTAATGCTCTGCTGGTGTATCATCGGGGTTGGCTGGAGCAATAGTAACGTTGGCAGCGTACACGATGTCAGAAAGCTGACGCCTAGAGGTGGGGCCTATGCCTGCGTCTATGACATGCACATAGTGCGTAGCTCCAGTCTGGTCGTTTGTAACCAGGGTGGTTTCTTTCCAGACATTGATCAAAGATTGCAGCATGGCTGCCAGACCAATGCAAAATCCCTCGTTGCCATCAAGTACAGAAGCGATGTGCATGTTGTGGAGCGGTCTTGGGGCACAAAAGGGGGGATAGAGAATCAGAGAAAGAGTGTGGGCAAGCAACGGAGAGCGTTAAACAAAGTTTCTCGCCAAAGGGGTGTGGGGGGGGGAGCGACCTTTAAAATAAGTTGGATTCGCTATCTACTACATCTACTTTTCTCGAAATAAATGTGGGGCGACAATTTGACAGGTCCCGCTCCGTTGTCCTCACGGATCCCCAATCCTTTCAAAAAGAGGACTACGTACGGTGTGAAGCGCATGTAGCCTCCGCGGTACAGCTGAGTATCTGGCAGCATCGACAAGTTCCTAGGCAACAGGTATATGATTCTTTATCTGTCCACGGGCAGTGTACAGGCTGGAGAGTCTGATGACGGCTGGACGGGACGTTTGTTGTAGGGAGTTCGGAACTAGGGAGGCCATTCTTGACCCAAATCTACTATCATATTCATGTAACCAATCACCGCCGTAAGACGGGGCTCCCTTAATACCGCGCCCTACCAGGCGTTCTCAAACCTCTAGATGAACTGAGACGACCAGGACATGGCAATACGGTACTGTTCGTTCTCAATAGTTTTATTTATTTTTACAAGAAGGCCTCAAATTGAAAGGGTGGGTCTCCGAGCGCTAGCCCTAGACTCGCGGATTTTTCCGATGTGATAGTGTGGTGTACTAGCGTTTTTAAGACCCGTATTTATTCAGCACGCAGATGCTGAGAAGCCCGAAGGCTGCTAAAACCATGCAATCAAACAAAATGAAGATAGGCCCGCACCACACACACTGAGATGTCACTTCCAGTCCAAGTTACTGCGTGGGTAAGTGCAAGTAGCTAACACATCCATCCATCCAAGGTAAGATAGATATCGGTAGTTCAAGTGCTAGCTAACAGGATAGGTGCAGAAAATCCACTTCCCGTTTAAGATCTGCTCTTCCTTCAGGCGCTGGAGGGGCGCGGAGCATTTGGCTCACTGACCTAGTCTAGTAATGATAACGCCTGGTGGGGCGTAGTACTAAGGCAGCCCTGTCTTACGGCGGTAAAGAACGGGCTGCTACTTTACCTGGACAGTGCTACCATGGTGGTTGACAGCGACCGCGAACACAAGACCTAGTCAAACTCTGTAAGAAAATAAACAATTATTTATGATCACAACAGGAGGAGCCCAGGCCTCAAAAATTTCAGTCATGCCGATCGATGTTTTTCTGAGAACAGGGCTGTAATCGCATGTATCATGGCGATATTTGAAGTCACTTTTCAAGTCATTCTGAGCACCTCATTTAGGGGGGGGGGGGGGGGGGGGGGGGGGGGGGGGGCAGCCCTCATTTTGTTTTTTGCTAACTTTTTACTCAGACCTCCAAATGACAGTCTGAAACCACCCTTAAGTAGGCCTTGGTAAGGGTAGTCTATTGGCACCACTTTGAACCTCGTCCAATAAGTATTTACCCCCCCCCCCCCCCCCCCCACCCAACCCAAACCCCAGCCTAGACAAGGCCAGAGTATGAGTGGGTGAATGGCTAGGTATGTGTTGATAATATGGGTGGGTGAATGGGTGGGTAACATGGGTAGTCTATTGGCACCACTTTCGACCTCGTGCAATAAGTATTTACCCCCCCCCCCCCCCCCTCCCCCAAAACCCAACCCAGCCCAGAGTATGAGTGGGTGAATGGCTGGGTATGGGTTGATTATATGGGTGGGTGAATGGGTGGGTGGGTATGGGGTGGGGGTGGGGAAGAAATCCCCCCCCCCCCCCCCCAGCCAACCAACCCAACCAACCAAGGTACTTGGGCAACCCAGAGGGGGTACATAACTGATTTTTGACTATCACACAATCCCTAAAAGGGAATTCCGAGGTTGCCATTATGTGCGCCTTAATGTAAACCCCCAGAATCCATATCTAAAATTTCCCCCCAAAAGTTATTTCTATTTAAAGGGGGGGGGGGGGGGGGGGGTCACCCCCCCAGGTTTTTTAGGCATGGTGCGGCATGGTGTGACCTATTTTTTCCCCTCCTTCTCCCGATCACAACAGCACATAAATAAAAGTTCATATTCTTGTACAATTGCATACAAGATCTAGCAAGTTTAATTAGGGATTAAACTATGCCAGCTAATATTCAATATATTAGGGTCCACCCCATTTGGATCAGAAGCAAGAAAGCAGAAGCTCCCCCCCCAGAAAACCAAGCACCTCCCTAGGTCAGGGCTCTACCAAGTTATTTAGTTAGACAGATTGATGGTTTCCCCCAGTGAAAGATGTCTAGAAGACACTCGCAGCCTGTATGGTACAACAATAATGCATATCCCGGGTGGGGGATTAGATGACCACCCAGAGGTCATGAGTTAGTGGGCTTCCATTCTTTCATTCGGTTCCACGCCCAAGACTTGGTATTCGCCTAGATTCCACACCCGACCTGCTAACTGGGTTTCGACCCCCCCCCCCCCCCCCCCCCCCCCCACACACACACACCCACACACTCGGGACATGCATTATTGTTGTACCATACAGGCTGCGAGTGTCTTCTGGGCATGTAGCTAGATGTCCAGAAGACACTCGCAGCCTGAATGGTACAACAAAAGCAAACGGGCTGGACCCCTTAACCTCACGCCTCGTAATAAGGCGTACTATCCATTTATTTATAGCTAGACGGCCAGTTAGTCTGTCAGTTGGTTAGTCTGTCAATTGGTTAGTCTGTCAGTTGGTTAGTCTGTCAGTTGGATGGTCTGTCAGTTGGTTAGTCTGTCAGTTGGTTAGTCTGTCAGTTGGTTAGTCTGTCAGTTGGTTAGTCTGATAATCAACTAGGTAGTCAGCTGCTTAGTAAGTCATAGCGTATAATTAAATTATCACTGTAGCACGAACTATGGGCTCTGTTGGTAAAACGATTGTTTTGGGTTCAGTTCACCAGTACCTTTTCGGTTGGCCCCGCCTGATATCATGGTTGGGCAAGTCCCTTTTTGAATACCCCTGGACTGTAACAACGTACAGACAGACATATGGCTAGCTAGTTGACAGCGGTCGGCTGAGTCTGACACGTGTAGAATACTACTGTACTGTACTGTACTGCCTATCAGTATAGGGCGAGAACCGGAGGCTCCCTGCCCACTTCTTTGAGTGAATGTGAATGTCAGCTCTATCCTCATTTACCGATCTATTTACTGCCTTATTTATTAATATCTGGTGTCACTAGTGACCAGGGTACTTCCATTGACCAAATTGGCCTGCGCTCTAGCGCTCTTGAAAACAAAAAAACTGCGCTTTGTAGTACAAAAAGCGCAAAAATTGCTTGCTGCGCCCACAGGGGGTTGCAAAAAACTGCTCGAAACGCGCAGTGGGGCTCGAAAAGGAAGCGCGCCAGCGTGCAAAAGCGCGCGCTTGGAAGTACCCTGCTAGTGACAACCTATCCCCAATCCTGAATTGGGGCTGGGGACATGGCTGGGTGAGGCAGGGGCTAAGGCTGTGTGGGGCTGTGTGGGGCTTGGGCCAAGGCTGGGTGGGGCTAACTTGAACAAAGAATCCTGAATTGGGGCTGGGTGGAGCTGGGTGGGGCTAACTTGAACAAAGAATCCTGAATTGGGGCTGGGTGGGAAGAATCACTTTAAGAATGATGAGTCGGGGGTTTGACTCCCCCTTCGGTCGCTCTTAGCGTTGCAGGTCGTCGTCAACCGCGATGGTAGTTTGTCCAGTTGAGGTAGGAGACCGCTCCCCACCTGCGTACGACGGGCTCCCTTAACACCACGCCCCACCAGGCGTTATCATTACTGCCTTATTTATTCATAGCTGGTGTCACTAGTGACAACCTATCCCCAAGAAAACCAAGCTCCTCCCTTGGCCTGGGCACGACCCTCCTTCTCCTCTGCAAGCTTCTTCCACACGACCCTGCAACAACAGACAGACAGACAGACAGCAATTGCGATTGTGTCAATACACGTTTAAAAGCCATTGCCATTGTCATTGTGTCAATAAGCGTTTTAATGCCATTACCATTGTGTCAAGAAGTGTTTTAATACCACTTTCATCGCCGCTGACACAGGCCAAGCAGCGTTTTGATGCATTCTAATACATATTCTACACGGTATGGTAGCCATTCTCTAGTATGTACACATGCATAGAATTAAATGATCACTGTAGCACGAACTCAGGGCACCCGTCGGTAAAACGGTTGTTTGGGGTTCAGTTCATCAGTGCCTTTTCTTTTTAAGCCCCTCCTAGCATGGTTGGGCAAGTCCCTTTAGCATACTTGGCCTACCCCTGGATTGTAACATACATACAATGCATGCATGCAAACGGGAGGGTTCCCTCAATCTTACGCCTGTGGCACGGCGTACCAATTTTCAAATTTCTACACAGTCTTTGAGGACCAATTGAATGAGAGATACTTCAGACTTAATCTTGATTGTGCGAGGTTCAACAAGTCCCATTCGCTATGTTGGCTAACCCTGGACTGCATCATACACACACACCAGTAGGGGTCGGCTATGTTATATCATATTAGTGAATAAATAATATTATATAATATTTTATAATATTAGTCGGACGAGCCGTCTCACACAATTTCGAATTTATTTCAAAAACTAATATTATTGTGACACTTTAATAATATTAGTTAATATTAGTTTTTCAAACACTAACATTAGTTGCCGTTCCCTACACACTAGTGAAATGCTTCTGTATGATAGCAAATGAGTGTGTGAATGTCTGTGCATGTCTGTGTATGTCTGTGCATGTCTGTGTATGTCTGTGCATGTCTGTGTATGTCTGTGCATGTCTGTGTATATCTGTGCATGTCTGTGTATGTCTGTGCATGTGCATGTCTGTGTATGTCTGTGCATGTCTGTGTATGTCTGTGCATGTCTGTGTATTTCTGTGCATGTCTGTGAATGATTGACCCTCAGGTCGTTCGCAGTGTCTTCGGGAGGATTACCTTGGTATATGAGTCGCTTCTACCAACCTCCCCGGAAGCAATCTAGGTTTGAATCATAGAGACAAGGTTTATACACGAGCATGTACCTCATACCTTACAGTGTGTTTATGCCTGTGCGTGAATGATTGCCCCTATTAAGGGATTCGCTGGCGACTTAGTACTTGCCAAGATTCTGCACAGACCTGCGTCCAGTGGGATTCGATACCCCCCCCCCCACCCCCCCCCCCCCCCCCCCCCCCCCCCCCCCCCCCCCTCTCCGGATATACGTTATTGTTGAACAACACGGCTGCGAGTGCTTTCTAGGCATCTTGAAAGTATAATAAAATGAAAAAGAGTTTATAATTCCCACTCTTCTTGACCATTATATCAAAACATGTATTTGTGTGTGTTGCGTGTGCGTGCTGTATGTGTCTATGTATCTGTGCTTGTGTATGTCTGTGCATGCATGCGTGATTGTGGTGACTTTGCCCTTGCGTCCCACGTACTTGACATGTGCAATGATGTTCTTTACAATCTTCTTGAGTATTATATCAATACATGTGTGTATGTTGCATGCTTGACGTGAATGTGTCTATGTATCCGTGTGTGTATATCTGTGTTTGCATGTGTGTGTGGTGACTTCGCCCTTGCGTCCCATGTACTTGACACGTGCAATGATATTCTTTTCACTCTTCTTGAGCATTATATCACTGTATTTGTGCATGTATTTGTGTGCGTGTTGCATGTGAGTCTGTGTCTGTGCGTGCGTGTCTGTCTCCTCATGCTTGTGTGATTGTGATGACTACACCCTTGCCTTCCACGTACTTGACACGTGCAATGATGTCTTTCTCACTCTTCTTGACCACTACATCAATACACGTGTGTGTGTGTTGCATGCTTGTCGTGCATGTGTCAATGTGTCTGTGTGTGCATATATCTATGTATCCGTGTGTGTATATCTGTGTGTGCATGTGGTTGTGGTGACTTTGCCCCTGCGTCCCATGTACTTGACACGTGCAATGATGTCTTTCTCACTCTTCTTGACCCCTACATCAATACATGTGTGTGTGTGTTTCATGCTTGTCGTGCATGTGTCTATGTGTCTGTGTGTGTATACATCTATGTTTGCGTGTGTGATTGTGATGACTACACCCTTGCGTCTCACACTTCCACTTACTTGACATGCGCCAGGATGTCCTTCTCACTCTTCTTGAGCAGTGCCAGAGTTCTGCTTGTGTATGTATTTGTGTGCGTGTTGCATGTGAGTCTGTGTCTGTGCATGCGTGTCTGTCTCCTCATGCTTGTGTGATTGTGATGACTACACCCTAGCGTCCCACTCAGGGAACTACAATTTGTCAAATTGTTCAGCGCTTAAAGCGCACAAACGTCAAATTGGTCATCTCTTTTTAGTGCAAAAAGCGAAAAACTGCGCGCTGCGCCCACAGGGGGTTGAAAAAAGTGCGCAAAACGCGCAGTGGGGTTTAAAAAGCGTGCGCGAAATCGCACTGCTGCGCACGCTTCGTTGTACCCTGGTCCCACTTACTTGACATGCGCCAGGATGTCCTTCTCACTCTTCTTGAGCAGTGCCAGAGTTCTGTTTGCAAGGCAGTGCTGCATGAAGTCCACAGTGAAGTTCGTGTACTCCACCACCAGCCTGTCAAATGCTGCTGTGATCTCTGCCACCCTGTCACAGTGTGGAACCAAGGCGGCACATCAGTAAAGTCAATGTATTTGTATATTAGGCATTTCGGCACTTAGGTAAATGCATTGGTATATTAGGCACTTAAGTCAATGTATTAGTATATTAGGCACTTAGTAGTTGGCCCAATCAACCAGACACAAATGTGTCTCATGCACTTAGCTGTAGCTCATATGATTGCTTATGCAGATAGAATGAGGAGCCAGAGTAATATGCGTACACCAAGACACCAATACACCTCATGCACTTACTAAGCAGCCCTTGTATGTGTTTTTACAGCCTAGCCAAATAGGATAAATAGACTTGCCTAATTTCCATTTTGGGAAGGGCGTCATATAAACCAAGCACTGAACCAAAACAGATCATGCACTTACTCTGTAGCCCATGTTAGTTAGCAGATCAGCCCTTGTTAGTTAGCAGATATAATGAGGAGCAAGTGTAAGATGCATACACCAAGGCACCAAGACAGCTCATGCAATCTTATATTACTAAGGGCCGGCATATCATATGATGTTGGCCAAAGGCGAGTTTGTTATCATATGATATCATACAATTTTAACATGTGATATTGTATATAAATAGTAACTTTAGCCTTATCAGACTGCCGGCATCACATGATATCGTATAATATCATATGATGACATGATAGCATATGATATCATATTGCCGTTCCCTATATATTACCATACGACCATCTGATCCATGCATTTCAGGTTATAATGTCCTTTATACCCCATACATTTCATTAACGTTTTGTTTGGATATCTTTATATTTATCCTCTGTATTAATTCAAAATAAAATTTACATAAGTCTTTGAGAGTATGGTTTTGGGGCACTCTTGTTTTATATGAAGCAGAGGAACAATATTTTATAAGAACAACTTTGAGGATAGAAAATGCATTTTTGAGAAACTGAAAATTGAACCTGAATTGGTTGACAAAGACCGCATGATGAAGCTGGTCATGACTTCCCAATTCCTTTAAATGATGAAAAACCTTAAACGTTGAATACAAAATTAAACGTTGAATCGCACAATTAAATTGTCACTGTAGCAAGACCTCAGGGCCCCCGTCAGTAAAATAATGGTTTGGGTTCAGTTATCAGTGCTTTAGTTTGTTGCCCTTCCTGTCACGGTTGGGCAAGTCCCTTCAGCCTATTTGGCCTACCCCTGGACTGTAACATACATGAACACTTACTCAGTAGCCCATATGAGTTGCCGGAGGTCTAGGAGCGGTTTGATGGCAACCTGAATGCGGTCAGGGCGCATGTGCTCGCCGAAGTACTGTACTGCTGCATCAATGTCTGCCGTCATCCGCTCCACCACTGCCTCAGTAATCTGCATGGGAAGGTTTGTCACACACAGGTTAGGGTTTAGGACCTTGAAGTACTGTACTGCCCCCTCAATGCAATCTGCCATGTGCCCCACCACTGACTTGGCAATCTGCAATGGCAGGGGTGTCACACACAGGTTAGGGTCTAAGGCTTTGGAGTACAGTACTGCCCCCTAAATGTCATCTGACAAGTACCCCACCACTCAATCAGCAATCTGCAATGGCAGGGGTGTCACACACATGTTAGGGTTTAGGGCCTTGAAGTACTGTACTGCTCCTCCATTGTCAGCTGTCTCCCCAGAAATAACAAGTACTGTACTGCTCCTCCTGTACTGCTCCTCCAATATCAGCTGTCTCCCCAAAATTTAACTTTGTAGGGCCACTGTCCGGGACCATGGATTAGGTCTAAGGGCTCCCAAAACACAAACACACACAGAAACACACATACATGCACAAACTTATACACACAAATGCGCCCACATGAACGCACACCCGCATACACCTACAAGCATCCTCATGCACCCAAACCCACATACCCCCATATGCACGCACATCCAGAAGGCCCACATGCACCCAAATACTCGAACACACAAATACCCCCACCCATGTGCATACCCCACCCATGTGCAACATACCCCATAAATTATCCGCATAGCATGAACTCCAGGCGTCGTTGTTAACAATTTGTTGGAGTTCAGTTTTTGTAAACCGTCTTTCCTGCTTTTAAGGTAGGGAAAGTCCTTTTAGCCTAATCGGCCACCCCCGGACTGTCAAAATACACACATACATTCATACGTACATACATACATTCATACATACATTCATACGTACATACTACATACATTCATACATACATACATACATTCATACGTACATACTACATACATTCATACATACATACATACATACATACATACATACATTCATACATACATACATACATACAATTATACATACATTCATACATACATACACACATACATTCATACGTACATACTACATACCCCCACAAACCCCTTCATGCATTCGCATACACGCACATCCAAAACACCACACGCAACTACAGACTCGATGCTACAAGTACACCCACAAATACACTGAGACCCACACAGACTGAATGCTACAAGTACGCCCACAAATACGCAGAGGCCCACACAGAATCACCGGTGCGTTTCAAATGACAAACATGTCGATGGACCACCTAACAAGGACATCCAAAGCCCATACACAGACTCACCGGATGGCTGGTGCTTGGTGGTCACTGTTCATTGGCAAATGGTTGGTGGTCACCGAACTAGGACATCCAGACTAGAGCCCATACACAGACTCACCAAATACTGGTGGTTGGTGGTCACTGTTCACTGGCCAACGGTTGGTGGTCACCGAACTAGGATATCAAAAGCCAACACACAGACTCACTGGTGGGTTTGAAATAACAAACATGTTGATGGACCTCCTAACTAGGACCTCAAAAGCCCTTACAAAGACTCGATGCTACAAGTACACCCACAAAAACACAGAGACCTACACAGACTGACTGGTGTGTTTGAAATGACAAACATGTTGATGGACCTCCTAACAAGGACCTCCAAAGACAACATGCAACCACAGACTCGATGCTACAAGTACACCCACAAATACACAGAGACCCACACAGACTGGATGGTACAAGTGCACCCACAAATACGCAGACTCACCGGTGGGTTTAGGGTTTAGGGTTTAGGGGGAGACCCACACAGACTCACCGGTGGGTTTGAAATGACAAACATGTTGATGGACCTCCTAACAAGGACATCCAAAGCCGACTCTGCCACTCTTTTGTTGAAGCTGGGTTCGACAAACCTCTGCACACATGAAATATACTAATAAATGTAATAAAAGCATGCACGGTAGGGGTCTGAATGATGATAGGATGCAGAGTAGCAGAGTTACGATTGCTGTCACGTCTGCCACTCTCTTGATGAAGCTGGGTTCGACAAACCTCTGCACACATGAAAGATACCAATAAATGTAATAAAAGCATGCAGGGTAGGGGTCTGAATGATGATAGGATGCAGAGTAGCAGAGTTACGATTGCGGTCACGTCTGCCACTCTCTTGATGGAGCTGGGTTCGACGAACCTCTGCACGCATGGAACACACATGGAAGATGCTAATAATAGCATGTAGGGTATAGGTCTAAATAGTGAAATGATGCAATAATATACGAGTGATATACGAGTGATATTACATATTATGATATAAGATATGATATAATATAGATAAGATATGATAAATATAATAATGTATATGATATATTATATAATAACATATATAATATTATATGTATTAATTATATGTAATTTATATCTCCATAGGTGCCTAATTATTGACCTTTTGGGACAGTCGGGTTTGACCCATGGACTCCAGTCCAGTGAAAACAAAAAAGTGCTACCAAGTTGCTTAACCACATCACCTCAACATATAAATACTTGGATTTGGGTATGCTCAGGGTTTGTGAACCAGATGAAGAAAAACCTTTTATTTTTTTCACTATGGGGTTCCCTAATTCAGGACAGCTTTTAAATGTGGGACGTAGCCAAACGCAGTCAATTCTTTTTTTTTTGAAATTGTATTAGGTAGGCCTGTTTTTCACATCTTCCCTTACAAGTCATTGTCACAGCAGGTTGTGGAAGATACTGTGCAGGTAGTATGGGCTGTACAAAGCCAAACATCACTGAGTATTTGCACGTTTTGGGCCAATTTAGGAGTACCTAATTATGTTACAAGCTGCACAGCCTCAACAGCATTGTTTTTTGTCTTCGTCTTTTAAGCAAAGGATACGGAATCACTTTTTTTTTGAAATTTGAAATTTTAAATCCCACTTTCAAAACATATTCAAAAAACAAACTTCTTTTTCTTTTCTCATCAAACATCCACATCTGAAGGTAGATTTTGATTTGAAAGTTTTCCAGGTCTAGGCCAAAATGGCAGCTGGAATGCTGGTGTATGCCGAAATGGCAGGTGGAATTGCTATTGCAGTTCACTCAGAAGCCGAGGCTAAAGCGCAGCCTCCGACCTCGTGGTAGGGGCTAGATATGCCTTTCGTCCCGCGGAAACTTGATTCCCTTTAGCTCGCGCGACCTCGTATTTGACGCGGATTGAATTTGTCCCAAAATATTCCATACATCTCGTGTACTGCCAACTGCCTGCCGGCCTGGGCTGCTTACGACCGAATGCCCATCGGAACAAAAATAGCTGCGCGTCTAGCTGAAACACTCACGAGAAACGCTATCTACTCAGAATTCGATTCCGAGCGATTTGGGGTGTGTACGGCTCTGTCCCACACTCTTGTCCCGAATTAGGGCATTTGGGGGATTAGGCACCTATGGAGATAATATACTTAATAATGTGTTAATAAATATGTTAATAATACCAAATAATATTTAATATAATATATTAATATATATTAATTATATTTAATATACATACAATTAGATTATATATACCATTATATATGTTATCATATATGATATTATCATTATTAATTATATCATATTATATATATACGAGTGATATTATGATATAATTATAGATAAGTGGATCCTGAGGTGCTCTCGTTTATAAGCCCTGCCATAGTCGTCTGCTGCCCATAGAGTGTTGGTTCACGCCATATATGCATGCATACATACATTACACGCATACATGCTTACAAACAAACCTACATAAATACATTACATACATGCATACATACATTACACGAATACATGCTTACAAACAAACGTACATAAAGTAATTGCATACAGTGCAGGATACATGGCGATGCATACTATACATACATTGCTACCATGCAATGCCTCCTACATGCATACCGCATACATGAGCCATACATTACATCGACATGCATCCATGCATGCATAATGCCTGCATACAGTGTGTACATGAGTTCCTGCATGATACATTTACCATACTATGCTCTACAGCCTGCATACTCATACAAACCGCATACATGACTGCATTTCCATTACCTCACGCAAAATTTACATGACATGCATGCATTACAAGTACTGCGATGAATGCATACGCATACAGCATGCTTACATCTAGCAAAAACCACTGTATACAGCATGCATACATCGCAAGCAAACATATACAAACATGACATTACTAGCCTCGAATACATAACCTACATGCATACATTACATAAAATGTCAGAGCATATCAGTACAGAACAATGTCCACATACATGCAGCATACATACATACATGCATAAATTTAACATACATGGCATGCATAAATTCCATGCCTACATGCATACATGCATGCATACATTACATACATGCATACATGCATGCATACATTACAAAACAGCATACAGCATGCACACATACATCATGCATACATTACATAACATGCAAGCAGACATTAACCGCATAACAATGCATAACATGCATGCATACGAGCATACATGCATTGCATACATTAAACATGCATACATGCATGACATACTATTACATGTCATGAACATGCATGCATACCTTCATACTGCATACATGCATTGCAACGCTTACATATCGATGCATACCGCATGCATACGATACAACATGCAATAATGCATGCATTACATTAGCATACCTGCAACATGTACATACATGCATGGCTACATCATGAATTCATGCATATAGCATGGCATTGGCACTAAGATCCATGAGTTGCATACATTACATACATGCATATATGCATGCATGCATATATACTTACATACACAAACATCATTACTTACATACATACATATATGCATGCATGCACACACAAACATCAGTACCTTCACGTCGCTCATGTAGTCCTTGATTGTGGCGAAGAGAGTAGCTGTGGATGTGCCTTGCTGCCATTGATTTGTCGACCACATCGCCTTCAGCACATTGCTCATGCCAGGGTCATTGAAGATGAACTGTGCACATGCGTGTGTGTGTGTGTGTGTGTGTGTCTGTGTGTGTGTGTGTGGTAGGTGGGGGTGGGGTGGGGGTGGGGGGGGGGGAATTACAGCACGTTTTCTTCTTCTTTTGTTTGAATTGGTTTTATATGAATTTTGTTGGCTTGGCTTGGCTTGGTATTGAGGCATCGACCACATTAACTTCAGCATGGTGATCGTGCCAAAGGGTCATTGAAGATGAACTGTGCGCATGCGTGTGTATGTGTGTGTGTGTATGTGTGTGCGTGTGTGTGTGTGTGTGTGTGTGTGTGTGTGTGTGTGTGTGTGTGGGGGGGGGGGGGGGGGGGGGGTATACGGCACGTTTTCTTCTTCCCTTGTTTGGATTGGGTTTATTTGAATTTTGTTGGCTTGGCTTGGTATTGAGGCATCCACCACATTGACTTCAGCATGGTGATCGTGCCAGAGGGTCATTGCAGATGAACTGTGCGCACACACACACACACACACACGGGGGTTGGGTGTGGGGGTGTGTGGGGGGGTGTTGGTGGTGAAACGCAAAAAAAGCAGTGGAGCGTCACGAAGAAAAGAAAAGAAAAGTAAAGAAAGAAAAAGCAGTGAAGTGTCACACCCACCTCAGCACTCCTTTTTGCTGCTATCTTTGCCACCTCCAGGAAGCCACGACACACGTCATCGATGTCCAATTGCTTTCGGAATTCAGGAGACAGCTGTTTCTACGAATCACAAATGTCGCATGTTCGCCAGTGCATGTCAGTGTGTTAGTGTGGAAGCTGCATAAATTAGGGTCTTTGAGGGTCGGTGGGTGTGTGGGTGGGGGGGGGTTATGTTGCATGTGTGACAGCACACCGGGGCAGGTCAGTGTGTTAGTGTGGAAGCTGCTTATATGGGTCTATGTGGGTGGGTGGGTGGGTGGGTGGGGGTAGTCGCATGTGTAGGGTTGGGCCGACATATAAACGTATAATATACGTTTATACGTTTATACGTATTAATACGCCGTATAGTTTTTCTCAAATCGACCTTAAATACGTCGTATAAAAAACGTATAGTCTGTACTTCGAGAAGTACAGCACACGTCCCGGCACTTAACTTTCTTGGTTTTCATTATAATTTTGATTTAGATTGCTCATTAAAAAGCTTTTGATATCCTCTATCACAATATGCAATAAAATTCACCGTTCGCATGCACAATTTTATAAACATTTGGCCTAAAGTTTGATCTAGATAGCCAGGATGGCACACATATCAGAGCTCCACCTAGCCTTCCATTCCACAAGCTGTGCTCCTATGTGGGCTTGAAGGATTGATGGTGCAAGCCTAGTGCAATGTGAACATGGACAATATTGCAATACCGTTATGTACTTATATTATTATACACTTATACAGTTATATAATACCAATTGGCATTTAAAGGCTCCCTTAGATTGGCACCGCCGCACTTCTTGGCCAACGCGCTTTCTGGTCGTGATTTCTTTTCTGAGATTTGGACAACCTAAACTTGCCAGATTATTTTTCTGAGAGTTGATTTGTGATGCCAATGATATTAGCTACGCGGCAATACCTTTAAACTCATGTAAAAGTATTTTCTCAAGAAGTGCCTAATTTTTATATACGTTTTATACGTTTATACGCTTATACGTTTATACGGCTTATAAAAATAAAAATATATGTTTGCTTCCCAACCCTACGCATGTGTGACAGCACACTGGGGCAGGTCAGTGTGTTAGTGTGGAAGCTGCTTATATGGGTCTTTGAGGGTCGGTGGGGGGGGTTATGTCGCGTGTTCGACGGCACACCAGTGCAGGTCGGTGTGTTAGTGTGGAAGCTGTTTATATGGGTATATGTGGGTGTGTGGTGGGTGTGTGGGTGGAGGGGGGGTATGTCGCATGTTCGACGCCACACCAGTGCAGGTCAGTGTGTTAGTGTGGAAGGTGGTTATTTGGGTCTTTGTGGGTTGGTGGGGGGTGGGGAGGTGGGGAAGGGGGGGGGGGGGGGGGGGGGGGGGGGGGGGGGGGGGGGGGTATGCTGCATGTTCAACAACACACCAGTGCAGGTCATTGTGTTAGTGTGAAAGGTGGTTATATGGGTTGTTGTGTGTGTGTGTTTGTGTGTGTGTGTGTGTGTGTGTGTGTGGGGGGGGGGGGTATGTCGCATGTTTCGAAGGCACACCCAGGTATGTCAGTGTGTTAGTGTGGAAGGTGTTTATATGGGTATATGTGGGTGGGTGGGGTGGGGGTGGGGTGGAGGGTGGGGGGTGGGGGTGGGGGTGGGTATGTCACATGTTAGATAACACACTCTAGTGCATGTCAGTGTGTTGGTGTGAAAGGTGGTTATATGGGTAGTTGTGGGTGGGTGGGTGTGTGTGTGTGGGGTGGGGGGGGGGGGGGGGGGGGGGGGTCGCATGTTAGATAACACACCAGTGCAGGTCAGCGTGTGGAGACAGCTGAATTCAGAGGATAGTGTGTGTGTGTTATTATGTGTGTGTGTGTGGAGGTGCCCTTTGGCCTAGTTGCCTATCCCTGAAGTGCACCAAGCACACAAATATAGGGACCGGCATATCATATAATTTTGACCAAAGGCGTGTATGATATCATATGATATCATACAAATTGCATCATATGATATTGTATATAAATGGTAACCTTGGCCTAGTCAGACTGCCGGCATCATATGATATCATATCATATTGCCGTTCCCTATACGTACATGCATGCAGGGTAGGAGCCTGAGTCTCGTTGGTGTTGGTGTCACCTCGCGCCTTCTTATAATCTAATGTGCACATGTGTGTGTATGTGTGTGTGTGTGTGTGGGGGGGGGGGGGGGGGGAGGGTCAGTGTGTACGTGTGGTTCAATATTGATTGTTTGGTGATGAGGTGGTTGGCCCCAGTGAAATCAAACAGACTGCCCCCCTCAACCTAGTTGCCTATCCCTGAAGTGCACCACGCATACATGCAGGGTAGGAGCCCGAGTCTCGTTGGTGTTGGTGTTGGTGTTGGTGTTGGTGTTGGTGTTGGTGTTGGTGTTGGTGTTGAAGTCACCTCACACCTTTTGATAATCTAGTGTCAAGTGTGTTTGTGTTTGTGTGTGTGTGGATGGGATGGGGTGTTTGTGTGTGTGTGTGTGTGTGTGTGTGTGTGGAGGAGATGGGGTGTTTGTGAGTGTGTGTGTGCGCGTGGAGGGGATGGGGTGTTTGTGAGTGTGTGTGTGTGTGTGGAGGAGATGGGGTGTATGTGAGTGTGTGTGTGTGCGTGGAGGGGATGGGGTGTTTGTGAGTCTGATAATCTAGGTTCAATATTGATTGTGTGGGGATGTGGTGGTTGGCCCCAGTGAAAGCAAACGAGCTGGCCACCTCAACCTCAAGCCTTGTAATAAAGCGTACCATTTATTTATTGGTTGGGGGTGAGCGTGTCGATGTGGCTACCCCTGGATTGCAGAAGGTATGAGCCCATAGAGCCCATTTGGTTACCCCTGGACTGTAGCATATATCTATTCATCCATCCATCCATCCATCCATCCATCCATCCATCCATTTACCCACACATCAATCAATCTATCCACCCACCCTTCCATCCATCCGCCAATCCACCCACTCATCCATCCATCCAATAGCCATGCATCCATTAGCCATCCATCTATAAACACACGTACACAACACACATGCATGCATCAACAGAAGGGGGGGGGGGGGGGGGGGGGGGGGCATCTGCACCTCCTCTATCCACCCATCCACAAGCGCATCCATCCATTCACACACCCATCCATCCATCCATCCATTTACCCACACATCAATCAATCTATCCACCCACCCAACCATCCATCCGCCAATCCACCCACTCTTCCATCTATCGATCCATCCATTAGCCATCCATCTATAAACACACACATGCATGTCTCCACAGAAGGGGGGGTGTTACACCTGCACCTCCTCTATCCACCCATCCACACGTGCATCCGTACATTCACACACCCATCCATCCATCATCCACCCATCTATAAACAAACACATGCATGCCTCAACAGAAGGGGGGGTGTTGCACCTGCACCTCCTCTATCCACCCATTTACAAGTGCATCCATACATTCACACACCCATCCATCCATGATACACCCATCTACAAACACACACATGCATGCCTCAACAGAAGGGGGGTGGCGCACCTGCACCTCCTCGATCCACCCATCCACAAGTGCATCCATACATTCACACACCCATCCATCCATTATCCACCCATCTATAAACAAACACATGCATGCCTCAACATAAGGGGGGGTATGGCACCTGCAACTCCTCTATCCAACCATTACCAAATGCATCCATCCACCATCCACACATCCATCCATCTATAAACACACA
Organism: Chlamydomonas sp. ICE-L; assembly: GCA_013435795.1. Lineage (NCBI taxonomy): Eukaryota > Viridiplantae > Chlorophyta > Chlorophyceae > Chlamydomonadales > Chlamydomonadaceae > Chlamydomonas > Chlamydomonas sp. ICE-L. Next base: position 50,813 of record JACBWV010000849.1, on the reverse strand, counting down.
AATGCATGCCTCAACAGAAGAAGGGTATCACACCTACACCTCCTCTATCCAATTATCTCCAAATGCATCCATCCATCATCCATCTATAAACACACACATGCATGCCTCAACACAAGGGGGGTGGCGTACCTGCAACTCCTCTATCCACCCATCCACAAGTGTATCCATACATTCACACACCCATCCATCTATCCATCCATCTATAAACAAACACATGCATGCATCAACACATGGGGGGATATCGCACCTGCACTCCCTCTATCCGACCACCCGCAAGTGCATCCATCCATTCACACATCCATAAATCCATTATCCATCCTTCCACCTATAAACACACACACATGCATGCCTCAACAGAAGAGGGTTACCGCATCTTCACCTCCTCTATCCAACCATCCCCAAACGCATCCACACAACTATCATCCGTCCATCCACACATCCATCCATCATCCATCCACATCTATATACACACAAATGCATGCCTCTACAGAAGGGGGGGTATCGCACCTGCACCTACTCTATCCAACCATCCCCAAATGCGTCTCTCCATCATCTGTCCATCCACACATCCATCCTTCCATCATCCATCTATAAATACACACAAATGCATGCCTCAACAGAAGAAGGGTATTGCACCTGCACCTCCTCTATACGACCACCCGCAAGTGCATCCATCTATTCACACATCCATAAATCCATTATCCATCTTTCCATCTATAAACACAAACATGCATGCCTCAACAGAAGAGGGTTACCGCATCTTCGCCTCCTCTATCCAACCACCCCCAAATGCATCTACACATCCATCATCCGTCCATCCACACATCCATATATCCATCCACACATCCATCCATCATCCATTAAAAATACACACAACTGCATGCATGAACACAAGGGGGGTATCGCACCTGCACCTCCTCTATCCAACCATTCCCAAATGCATCCACACATCCATCATCCATCATCCATTAAAAATACACACAACTGCATGCATGAACACAAGGGGGGTATCGCACCTGCACCTCCTCTATCTAACCATTCCCAAATGCATCTACACATCCATCATCCATCATCCATTAAAAATACACACATCCATATATTCATCCACACATCCATCCATCATCCATTTATAAATACAAACAACTGCATGCATGAACACAAGGGGGGTATCGCACCTGCACCTCCTCAGCAAATTCCACCGACTGGTCGTGGCATTCTACATTGTTGTTCAATTGAGCACAGAGCATCTCAAAGCTCATCTGGGAGCTCTCCGATATGACTGCTTCTTCAGCAATCTGTTTGGAAGCGAAAGAGATAGTTTACAGTGTCAGGTTTTCCTTTTCAATTGATCGCATTCATGTATCATTTAAACGTTTTATCCTATATTGAGTACTGGAATCGATGAAATTCTTAACAGCCTGAAGCTAGATATGACTGCTTCTTCATAAATCTGTTTGCAAGTGAAAGAGATAGTTCAGTGTGCCAGGTTTTCCTTTTAAATTGATTGCATTCATTTTGATCATGTGTCATTTTAAACATGCTATCCTATGTTGAGTACTGGAATCGATGAAATTCCTAACAGCCTGAAGCTAGATATGACTGCTTCTTCAGCAATCTGTTTGCAAGTGAAAGAGATAGTTCAGTGTGCCAGGTTTTCCTTTTAAATTGATTGCATTCATTTTGATCATGTGTCATTTTAAACATGCTATCCTATGTTGAGTACTGAAATCGATGAAATTCCTAACAGCCTGAAGCTAGATATGACTGCTTCTTCAGCAATCTATTTGCAAGCGAAAGAAATAGTTTAGCGTGCCAGGTTTTCCTTTAAAATTGATTGCATTCATGTGTTATTTTAAATTGATTACATTTATGTGTTCTTTTAAATGTGCAATCCTATGTTTGGTGATGTAACTTATTTCCTGTTTCAACGATCGGCTCAATGGTTATGTTTGTTGAAATCAGGCAGAAGGTGTGGGGTTCGAATCCCTACGCCTTAGTGTTCGCGGTCGCTGTCAACCGCCATGGTAGCACTGCCCAGTTAAAGTAGCAGCCCGTTCTCTACCGCTGTAAGACAGGGCTCCCTTAATCCCACGCCCCACCAGGCGTTATCATTACTTTAGTGATGGAACCAGCCATCTTCATGTCGAATTCACTTTTTGAAGAATCCAACTTCCCTAGTACTCACTGCCTGGAAAGATGCTTTTGTAGTTTGATGGGTCCGATGAAAAGCCGAACAGCCTGAAGCTAGATAGTATGTCTCCAAGCTGACGTGATTAGCTATCCAATGCAGCTGAAAGATGTGGGCTTGGCCCAGTGGCTAATGGAGCTGGCTGAAAGCTGCCATGCTTAGCCCCAACAAGAAACATTGTAAACAGGATAGGGTCTTATTGCTGTCGCAGTTGCAGTTGCTGTTAACATGACAAGCGTTCCAATGCAGCTGAAAGCTTTGGGCTTGGCCCAGTGGCTAATGGAGCTGGCTGAAAGCTGCCATGCGTAGCCCCAATAAGAACCAGTGTATGCAGGATAGGGTCTTATTGCTGTTGCACTTGCTGTTGCTGTTAACATGACAAGCATTCCAATGCAGCTGAAAGCTTTGGGCTTGGCCCGGTGGCTAATGGAGCTGGCTGAAAGCTGCCATGCATAGCCCCAACAAGAACCAGTGTATGCATGGTAGGGTCTTATTGCTGTTGCAGTTGCTGTTGCTGTTAACATGACAAGAATTCCAGTGCAGCTGAAAGCTTTGGGCTTGGCCCTATGGCTAATTGAGCTGGCTGAAAGCTGCCATGCATAGCCCCAACAAGAAACATTGTAAACAGGATAGGGTCTTATTGCTGTTGCAGTTGCAGTTGCTGTTAACATGACAAGCATTCCAATGCAGCTAAAAGCTTTGGGCTTGGCCCAGTGGCTAAAGGTGCTGGCTAAAAGCTGCCATGCATAGCCCCAACAAGAGACATTGTAAACAGTATAGGGTCTTATTGCTGTTGCTGTTGCAGTTGCAGTTGCTGTTAACATGACAAGCATTCCAATGCAGTTTAAATCTTAATGTTTGGCCCAATGTCTAGCTAATGGAGCTGGCTGGACACTCTCAAGCGTCGCCTACACTATCAAGCGAAACATTGCCCACCTTACCAAGAAGCCTTGTATGCTCCTCACAGCACAGCACACCTTGCATGTTTAATTCAGGGGTTTGCTTTAATCCTAGCTAAGCCCTTCCCGATACCCACAGTAACATGACCTCACACCACACCACACCACAGCCAAGTCTCTCCCCCCTTGTTCCCACCATACCTGGAAGCCTTGGATGCTCCTCACAGCATAGCACTCCTTCTATGTTTAATTCAGGGGTCAGGTTTACTCCTAGCTAAGCCCCTCCCCATACCCACACTATCATAACCTCACACCACACCACACCACATCACTGCCAAGTCACTCTCCCCTTGTTCCCACCATACCTGGAAGCCTTGCATGATCCTCACAGCACACCACACCTTGCTTGTTTAATTCAGGGCCAGGTTTAATCCTAGCTAAGCCCCTCCCCATACCCACACTGACATAACATAACCTCACACCACACCACAGCCAAGTCTCTCTCTCCTTGTTCCCACCATACCAGGAAGCCTTGCATGCTCCTCACAGCACAGCACTCCTTGTATGTTTAATTCAGGGGTTTGGTTTAATCATAGCTAAGCCCCTCCCGGTACCCACACTAATAGTACCTCGCACCCCACCCGACCACACCACAGCCAAGTCACCCTCTCCTTGTCCCCACAGTTCCTGGAAGCCTTGCATGATACTCACAGCACAGCACAGCACACCTTGCATGTTTAATTCAGGGATCAGGTTGAATCCTAGCTAAGCCCCTCCACATACCCACACTAACATAACCTTACACCGCACCACAGCCAAGTAATAAACCCCTTGTTCCCACCGTACCTGGAACCCTTGCATGATCCTCACAGCGCAAAGCGCTGTCTGAAACATGACCTCTCCATGATCGTCGATGGACATGATGACCTGTGGAGTTGAAAAAACATTCTTACTTGCTTCTTAACCGAATTTCTTTATTGGGCACATGCAATTGTGATTTTCCATCCATGTAATTTGCCATCTGAGAATGGCCTCCCTATGGAAATTAGAAATTATTGGAAAGGATGACCAGTGGAGTACGAATCACAAGCATACTTATCGCTTCTTTGCCATAAAGCTTTATTGCGTGTGCCCTGTGATTTTCTACCCCTGCAATAGGCTATCCCTGTGATTTGTTACCCACGTAATTTGCTATCAGAGAATGACCTCTCCATGGAATTTATAAATTATTGGAAAGGATGACCGGTGGAGTAAGAATCACACATGCATACTTATTGCTTCCTTGCCATATGATTTGATTGTGTGTGCCCACTGATTTCATATCCCTGTAATTAGCTATCCCTGTGATTTGCTATCAGAGAATGACCTTTCCATAGAAATTATAAATTATCGGAAAGGATGACCTGTGGAGTACGAATCACATGCATGCTGATTGCTTCTTTGCCATACGGCTTCATTGTGTGTGACCTGTGATTGTATATCCCTGCAATTGGCTATCCATGTGATTTGCTATCCATGCAGTTTTCTATCCATGTGATTTTCTATCAGAGAATAACCTCTCCATGGAAGTTATTGAAAGGATGACCCGTGGAGTGGGTATTACATACACACTTATTGCTTCTTTGCCATACGTCTTAACTGCATGTGCCCTGTGATTTTCTATCCATGCAATTTGCTAATGGAGAATGGACCCCCCATTGAAGTGATCGGAAAGGATGACCGGTGGAGTGGGAATCACATACATACGTATTGCTTCTTTGCCATATGACTTTACTGCTTTTTTGCCATATGATTTGGTTGCGTGTGCCCCCTGTGATTTTCTATCCACGTGATTTTCTATCCTTGTGATTTGCTATCAGAGAATGGCCTCCCCATGGAATGTACTGGAAAGGATGACCTATGGAGTGGGCATCACTTATATACTGATTGCTTCTTTGTCACACTGCTTTTTTGCTTCTTTGCCATAGGTCTTTATTGCATGTGCCCTGTGATTTTCTATTCATGCTGTTTGCTATCCACGTGATTTTCTATCCCTGCAATCGGCTATCCCTGTGATTTTCTATCCACGTGATTTTCTATCCTTGTGATTTGCTATCAGAGAATGAACTCTTCATAGGAATTAGAAAATATTGAAAAGGATGACCTGTGGAGTGGGCATCACCTACGAACTGATTGCTTCTTTGCCATACGGCTTTCTTGCTTCTTTGCCATATGTCTTTATTGCACGTGCCCTGTGATTTTCTATCCATGCGATTTGCTATCAGAGAATGGACTCTTCATAGGAATTATAAATTATTGGAAAGGATGACCTGTGGAGTGGGCATCACCTACGCACTGATTGCTTCTTTACCATATGGCTTTATTGGGTGTGCCCTGTGATTTCCTATCTGAGACTGACCTCCCATGATTGTCGATGGATAGGATGACCTGTTGAGTTGGTTACACTTGCGCACTTACGTTGCGTGGATGTGGGGTTCTAAAACCTAACCTTGCATATTGGTGTTCAGACTTTGCAACAGGTGGCATGTTGCTAAGCCTGAACACCAGTATTCAGCAAACGATTGCGGGGATGTAGGGTTCTAAAACCTAGCACTCATCTATTTAGCACGGGATTGAGCAGGTGGTATGTTGCAAAGCCTAAACACCAGTATTCAGCAAACGATTGCGGGGATGTAGGGTTCTAAAACCTAGCACTCATCTATTTAGCACGGGATTGAGCGGGTGGTATGTTGCAAAGCCTGAACACCAGTATTCAGCAAACGATTGCGGGGAGTAGGGTTTTCTAAACCTAGCACCTTTTCCCCCTCCTCCCGCATCTATTTAGCACGGGATTTGAGCCGGGGGGGTTGAGGGTGGACATTGTGAGGCCTGAACACCAGTATTCAGCAAACGATTGTGCGGATGGTGGGTTCAAGAACCTAAAACTTGTTTGCGTAGCACAGGATTGAGTGTGTGACATGTTGTTAGACCTAAAAGCTGTATTCAGCAACCTATTGTGTGGATGGTGGGTTCAAAAACCTAAAACTTGTTTGCGTAGCACAGGATTGAGTGTGTGACATGTTGTTAGACCTAAAAGCTGTATTCAGCAACCGATTGTGAGGATGGTGGGTTCAAAAACACAAAACTCGTATATTTGGCACATGATTGAGCGGGTGGCATGTTGCAAAGCCTGAGCACCAGTCTTCAGCAAAGGATTGTGTGGGTGGAGGGTTCTTAAACCCAACACTCGTCTATTTAGCACATGTGAGCTGGGTTGGTGGCATTGTTTGGGAGGGCATGAACACCAGTCGACCTAGCAAAGCGATTGTCGCGCCCGGTCTGGAGCCGTTCTAAACCAAGCACTCGTCTATTAGCACATGATTGAGCGGGTTGCAGTTGTGCGGCTGAACACCATAGTCTTCAGCCAAAGGATTGGTGGGCGGGTGGGAGGGTTCTATAAACCCAACACTGTCTATTAGCCACATGATTGAGCGGGTGGCATGTTGTGAGGCCTGAACACCAGTCTTCAGCAAAGGATTGTGTGGGTGGAGGGTTCTTAAACCCAACACTCGTCTATTTAGCACATGATTGAGCGGGTGGCATGTTGTGAGGCCTGAACACCAGTCTTCAGCAAAGGATTGTGTGGGTGGAGGGTTCTTAAACCCAACACTCGTCTATTTAGCACATGATTGAGCGGGTGGCCATTTTGTTGGGTGCATGTTGTGAGGGCCTGAACACCAGTCTCAGCAGAAGGAATTGTACGTGGGTGGAGGGTTCTTAAACCCAACACTCGTCTATTTAGGACATTGCAATGGAGGGCTCCAGCGCGGGATTATCCTTTGTTCGAGCTTTCCTAGGAGGGTTGGCAGTTGTCTGTTGATTGGCCCTGAACACCAGTTCTTCAGCAAAGGATGTGTGGGGGAGGGGGTTCTTTTAACCAACACTCGTCTATTAGCAACATTCGAATGAGCGGGAGCTAGCATGTCTGTGAGGACTCGGGGCTGGAACACCAGCCCTCAGCAAAGCGAGTGTGGGGGAGTGGAGGGTTCTTAAACCCAACACTCGTCTATTTAGCACATGATTGAGTGCGCGGGGCCGGTGGCATGTACTGTTTTTGAGGGCGCTTTGAAACAGTCGTCAGAAAAGGAATTGTGTGGGGGTGGCAGGTATCTTAACACAAAACTGTCTATTTTAGCACATGAATTAGAGCGAGGATGGAGCGCCAATGTTGTGAGGGCCTGAACACCAGTCTTTCAGCCAAAGGGATATGTGTTGGCATGTGGACGGAGTTCTAAACCAACACTCGTTCTTATTTAGCACATGATTGAGCGGAATGTGTTGCACTGTTTGTGAGAGCACTGAACACCAGTCTTCAGCAAAGGATTGTGTGGGTGGAGGGTTCTTAAACCCAACACTCGTCTATTTAGCACATGATTGAGCGGGTGGCATGTTGTGAGGCTCTGAACACCAGTCTTCAGCAAAGGATTGTGTGGGTGGAGGGTTCTTTAAACCCAACACTCGTCTATTAGCACATGAGTTGAAGCGGGGGTGGCCATTTGTTGTGGATGGCGCTGAACACAGTCTTTCCAGCAAAGGAATTGAATTGTCTGTTATGAGGGTTCTTACCCAACACTCGTTTTTAGCACATGATAGAGGGGGTGGGCGGGTGGCATGTTGTGAGGCCTGAACACAGCTCTCAGCAAGGCATGTGGTGCGGTGAGGGTTCTTAAACCCCAACGACTAGTTATTAGCACATGACGCTTGAGAGGTGGCATTGTGTGTGAGCCTGAAACACCGGTCTCCAGCAAAAGGATCTGTGTGGGTGGAGGGTTAGTTTTCTAAACCCAACAACTCTCTATTTAGCAATGGAATTAGCGGGGGGCACTGTGTGAGGGCACTGAACAACCAGTCGTCAGCAAAAGGGATTGTGTGGGCTTGAGGTTCTTAAAACCAACAACTCGTATATTAGCAACATGATGAGGAGGGGAGCCGGTGCATGTCGGTGAAAGGCCCTGAACCACAGTGCTCAGCAAAGGACTAGAGATAATTGTTGCTCGGGTTGGATGACTGTTCGTAAACCCAACACTCGAGGTATCTATTTAGCCACATGATCGGCGGCGGTGGCATGTGGTTGACGAGCACTGAAACCCACCAGTATCTCAGCAAGGGATGTGTTGGGTGGAGGGTTCTTAAACCCAAAACAACTAGTCTATTTTTGTAGCACAATGATCATTTGAGCGGCGTGGCATGTTGTGAAGGCCTGAAACACCAGTCTTCAGCCAAAGGATGTGTGGATGGAGGGTTCTGTAAACAACACTCGTTATTTAGCACATTGATTTGAACGGGGGCCGTGGCATGTTTGTGAGGCTTGAAACACCAGTCTTTCAGCAAAAGGATTGTGTGGTTGGGTGGAAGGGTTCTTAAACCAACACTCGGTCTATTTAGCACATGATTGAGCGGGTGCGTCCGGTGGCATTGTTTCTGAGGCCCGTCTGAACACCATCTCAGCAAGCATTGTGTGGAGGTTGGGCAGGTTAAAACCAACACCTCGTCTTTTAGCACCATTATGATTGACGCCTAAGGTTGGCCATGGTTTGAAGAGCTTGCTGACACACCAAAGGTCTTCAGCAAAGGATTGTTGTGGTGGAGCAGGTTATACAACCCACACTCGTTCTATTTAAGCACATGATTGAGCGATTGGGATAAGAGTTTGGGGTGGCATGTTATGTGAGGCGGATGAAACACCAAGTCTCAAGCAAAGATTGATGTGTGGGGTGAGGGGGTTCTTAAACCCAACACTCGTACTATTTAGCAACATGATTTTGACGAGTCGGGGGGGGTTGGCATAGTTGTGAGGCCTGAACACCAGTCTTCAGCAAAGGATTGCCTGATGTTGGGTGGAGGGTTATAACCCAAACACTCGGTCTATTTAGCACATGGGATTTGATCGCGGTGGGGGTGTGGTTTGGCATGTTGTGAGGCGTCATGAAACACCAGTCATTCAGCATAAGGAATTTGTGTGGCAGTGCGACGGGGCTTCTTAAATCCAACACTCGTCCTATTTAAGCAAATGATTGCAAGCGGCTATCGGAGGGGCCGTGGTGGGTTGGGCCATTGTGTGAGGGCCTGAAACACCAGCTTCAGCCAAAGGATTGTGTGGGTGGAGCGCGTTTCTAAAACCCAACACTCGATACTATTAGCACTCCATGATCTGAGCGGGAGGGTGGGACTCGGTGGTTGCATCGGTTGTTGAGGCCTGAACACCAGTCTCCGCAAAGGGATTGTAGTGAGGTGGAGGGTTACTTAAACCAACACTCGTCTATTTTTTTTTTCTTGCACATGATGAGCGCGCTTGGTGCAGGGACAGCAGACAGGAGGGGGGCCCGCCGCGGGAGGGGGGTGGGGTAGGATGTTGTGAGCGCTGAACACCAGTGCATTCAGCAAAAGGATTGTAGTGTGAGATGCTGGAGGGTCACTTAAAACCCAACACTCGTCTATTAGGCACAATGATTTTGAGCGGCCTGGGTCGGGGCGGGGCGGTTGGCCATGTTGTGACGGCTGAACACCAGTTCTTCAGCAAAGGGATTATGCGGTGTTGGACGGGTTCATTAACCCAACACTCGTACTATTTAGCACAATTGAGCGAGAAGGTGGGGGGTGAGGTGTTCGTGGTGGGTGGCTGATGTTGTGATGGCGCTGAACACCAGTCTATTCAGCAAGGATTTATGTGGGTGGAGCGGTTACTAAACCCAACACTGTTATTTAGGACACATGATGGGGGAAGGTTGAGCATGTTCGTTGTGAGGCCTCTGAACACCAGTCTGCAGCACAAAGGCTGTTGTGGGAGGAGGGTCTTAAACCCAACACTCGTTCTTATTTTCTCTATTTAGCCACATGCGATGATGGGCATGGATGACATGTGGTTGCCATGATTCTTAGTGACGTGTTGTGACGCAAAAAAGCCGTGTTCGGACATTGATTGTGTGGATGGTAGGTTATACAACCTCATACTAATACGTTTAGCACATGACTAATGACCAATGCACATGACTAAGACCCCACCCCCCCACCCCACCACACACACCAGGTCTACATCTACTAGATTTAGAAGTCGTCGTCACTCCACAACTCAGCATCACTTGAGTATGTAGAATGTTGTGAATCCTAAATATATAATCAGCAAATGGTTGTGGGATAGAAATAACAGCAGACGGCTGAGTCAGACACGTTTATAATCCTACAGTACTGTACTGCCTATTAGTATAGGGCGGGAGCTGAAGGCTCCCTGCCCACTTCTTTGTGTGAATGTCAATTTAAACTCTATCTGCGGATACCGGTCTATTAATTCCTTCCTATCTCAGGGAGGTTTTGTACCCGAATTCGCAAACTCCGCTCATACCTGGTGTTTTGCAAGAAAATCCCAAGATTAGGATAAGGAACAGGAACTCCCAACTCTCAACCTGCCCCCTCCCGAGACCAGGATAATAAACAGGCATCCCACCTCCCAACAACCACCTCCCAACCTCTCCCCTCCCAAAAGCAGGACAATAAACAGGACTTTACACCTCGCAACAACCAACTCCCAACCGCCCCCCTACCGACATCCCCCCTACCGAGACCATAAGGATCAGGAACTCACAACTCCCACCAACCAACTCCTAACCTCCTCCATGTAGAGACCAGGATAATAAACAGGACTTTAAACCTCCCACCAACCAAATTCCATCAACAAACTCCCAACCTCCCTCCTTCCGAGACAATAAGGAACAGGACTTCCCACCTCCTATCAACCAACTCCCAACCTCCTCCCTTCCGAGACAATAAGGAACAGGACTTCCCACCTCCCACCAACCAACTCCCACCAACCAACTCTCAACCTCCCCCTCCATGATAATGAACAGGACTTCCCACCTCCCACCAACCAACTCCCAACCTCCTCCCTTCCGAGACAATAAGGAACAGGACTTCCCACCTCCCACAACCAACTCCCAAACCTCCTCCTCGAGATAAGAAGGACAGGACTTCCCACCTCCCACCAAAGCAACCTCCCACCCAACAACTCTCAACCTCCCCCACATGATAATGAAACAAGGACTTCCCCCTCCACCACCAAACTCCCCAAACCCTCCCTCCTTACGCGACAATAGAAAGGACTTCCCACCTCCCACCAACACAACTCCCCCCCCCCCCCACTCTCCTTCCGAGAATATAAGGAACAGGACTTCCCACCCCAACCAAACAACTCCCACCTCATTACTTCCAGAGAATATGAGGAAACATGACATCCCACTCCCACCAAAAACCAACTTCCCAAACTCCTTCCTCCGAGACAGATAAGGAACAGGACTTCCACCTCACAAAAAAAAAAAAATACCAACTCCCCCAAACCTCCTCCCTTCCGAGACAATAAGGGAACAGGACTTCCCACTTCCCACCGACCACCTCCATACCCCCTCCCTTCAGAGACAAGAAGGAACAGGACTTCCCACCTCCACCAAACCAACTCACAACCTCCTTCTTTCCGGAGACATAGGAAAAGGACTTACCACCTCCACCAACCAAATTCCCACATCCTTCCGTCCGAGACAATAAGGAACAGGACTTCCCACTCCCACCAACCCAACTCCTAACCTCCTCCTCCGAAGACAATAAGGACAGGACTCCCACCTCCACCAACCAACTACAAACTCCTCCCTTCCGAGACAATAAGGAGGAACAGACTTCCACCTCCACCACCCCAATCCCAACCTCCTCCTCCCACTTCCGGACATAAGGACACAGAACTTTCCCACCTCCACCACCAACTCCAACATCTTCCTCCGAGACAAAAGGAACAGGACTCCCACTCCCACCAACCAACTCCCAACCTCCTCCTTCCGAGACAATAAGGAACAGGACTTCCCACCTCCCACCAACCAACTCCCAACCTCCTTCCTTCCGAGACAATAAGGAACAGGACTTCCCACCTCCCACAACCAACTCCACCAACCAACTCTCACCTCCCCCCTCCATGATAATGAACAGGACTTCCCACCTCCCACCAACCAACTCCCAACCTCCCTCCTTCCGAGACAATAAAGAACAGGACTTCCCACCTCCCACCAACCAACTCCACCCTCCTTCTTCCGAGACATAAGGAAAAGGACTTCTCACCTCCACCAACCAACTCCCCAGACCTCCTCCTCCGAGATCATAAGGAATACATGGCTTCCCACCTCCCACCAACCAACTCCCAACCTCCTTCCTTCCGAGACAATAAGGAACAGGACTTCCCACCTCCCACCAACCAACTCCCAACCTCCTCCCTTCCGAGACAATAAGGAACAGGACTTCCCACCTCCCACCAACCAACTCCCAACCTCCTCCCTTCCGAGACAATAAGGAACAGGACTTCCCACCTCCCACCAAACCAAATCCCAACCTCCTCCTTACGAGAAAATAAGAACAGGACTTCCACCTCCCACAACCAACGCCCAAACTCCTTCCTTCGAGACAATAAGGAACAGGATTCCCACCTCCACACAACCACACTCCCAACCTCCTCCCTTCAAGGACAATAAGGGAAACAGGACTTCCCAACTCCCACCACAAAAATCCCAACCTCCTCCCTAGAGACAATAAGGAACAGGACTTCCCTACCGCCACCAACCAACCCCAACCTCCTCCCTTCCGCGCACAATAAGGAACAGGAACTTCCCACCTCCCACCAACCAACTCCCAACCTCCTCCCTTCCGAGACAATAAGGAACAGGACTTTCCCACCTCCCACCAACAACTCCCAACCTCCTCCTTCCGAGACAATAAGGAACAGGACTTCCCACCTCCCACCAATCAACTCCCAACCTCCTCCCTTCCGAGACAATAAGGAACAGGACTTCCCACCTCCCACCAACCAACTCTCAACCTCCCCCTCCATGATAATGAACAGGACTTCCCACCTCCCACCAACCAACTCCCAACCTCCCTCCTTCCGAGACAATAAAGAACAGGACTTCCCACCTCCCACCAATCAACTCCCAACCTCCCCCTCCATGATAATGAACAGGACTTCTCACCTCCCACCAACCAACTCCCAACCTCCCCCTCCATGATAATGAACAGGACTTCCCACCGCCCACCTTAATCCTGGCTACCCCACCCACCCCTCATCTTCCTACCTCCCAAGACCCAGCACAAGTAAGAATAGAAGAATTATTCAACAATTAATCATTAAATCTGATTAAATAATACAATAATAAATAATTGTTGCCAAGGGCTTGCTCAACTGATAATCAAATAATACATTAATAATTAAATAATAAATAATCAAACAATACATAATTAAATAATAAATGATTAAATTAAACATATTTCTTCCCAAGGGCTCAACTGACCGCAATTTCCTCATTCATGATTCTGAAGAAGTCGGTCACTCCAGGGGTTCGCAGCAATCCTCGTGGACCAGGTCTTGGCTCACACTGGTGCACACAGGGAGGGATACTTCAGTATGCTGGGTTGGGGCTGGGTTGGGTTGGGTTGGGTAGGGTTGGGTTGGGTTAGGTTTGGTTTGGCTTGGTTTGGTTTGGTTTGGTTTGGTAAGGGTTAGATGAGTAAGAGTATGGGGAGGGAGGGATTTACTGGCCAGTATGTTCCGGTTATCCTCGTGAACCGGGTCTAGGCTCTCACTGGTGCACACAGGGAGGGATAATTCAGTATGATGGGTTGGGATGGGTTGGGTTGGGTTGGGTTGGGATGGGTTGGGTTGGGATGGGTTGAATTGGGTTGGGTTAGATGAGTAAGAGTATGGGGAGGGAGGGATTTACTGGCCAGTATGTTACTGTCATCCTCGTGAACCGGGCCTAGGCTCACACTGGTGCACACAGGGAGGGATACGTCAGTATGCTGGGTTGGGTTGGGTTGGGATGGGTTGGGTTGGGTTGGGATGGGTTGGGTTGGGTTGGGTTGGGTTGGGATGGGTTGGGTTGGGTTGGATTGGGATGGGTTGGGTTGGGTTGGGTTGGGATGGGTTGGGTTGGGTTGGGTTGGGTTGGGTTGGGTTGGGTTGGGTTGGGTTGGGTTGGGTTGGGATGGCTTGACTTGGCTTGGCTTGGCTTGGCTTGGCTTGGCTTGGCTTGGCTTGGCTTGGCTTGGGTGGGTGGGGGTTAAATCAGTACGGGTATGGGGAGGGAGGGAGTTAGGGGCTAGTATGTTAACAGTCTAGGGATAGCTGAGTAGGCTGAAGGGGGGTTGATATTAAGCACCCAAGGAACTGGTTACCAGAAAGAAATTTACTTAACAGGTTAACTGTATAACAGACGAGTCGTTTGCCAACTGCAATGGCAGCTTTGTCCAGGTAAAGTAGCAGGTCGTTCCTTGCCGCCATAAGACGGGGCTCCCTAAATACCACGCCCTACTAGGCGTTAAAACTTTTTTGGCGGAGCCCCCCTGCCGGGGGGGCGAGAGCCCCCAGTGTTACCCATTTGTCCGTCCGTCCGACCGACCGACTATCCATCTGACCGTGATGAAGCCCGACACGTCAGCCAACGGCCTCGTTACTAACTCGCTTCTGTTGCCACCTGTTGCTCCCTCGCGATCACTCTCTGCCATTTTTAGCGTCGCAGGAGACACTGCATTGAACTTGTTTTATTGAACAGACTAGTACGCTGCCCTTGTGACCATTGGCTGCCTCAACAGCACACCACCACCACCACCACCACCACCACAACACTGTCCAATGTCTCAGGTACGCCCCCACCTGCTCAACCTCACCAAAACCCCAACACACCCGTGCCTCCCCCCACTCCCCCACCCACCCCAACACACACAACCATACTTTTTGAAGGCTGGGTTACATGAACTCGAACTTGATCACATGGCTCCAGCCTTTATAACGTTTCCCATTTATGATGATATCTTGAATAAAAAAGGAAAAGCGAAACCAGGGTCTGCGTAAACCTCTTCGACCCTCTTCGTTGCGCAACGTCGGCCATACCAATTGAAGGCTAGGTTACTTGAACTTGAACTTGGTTACATGGCTGCAGCCTTTAAGGCTGCCCCCCCTCTTCGGCAGTAACAATTCAATTCAAAATTAAATTCAAGGCTAGGGTACAGAACGGGTTACAATTAAATTCACAGGCATGAGTTTATAAGAGATGATAAACACGTGCTCCTAGCTTATACATAGAATTGAATAAATACACCTGTATGTACGAAACCAGTATGATACAGTAATATACAGTATACATGATATTATACACGTTATTATATTATCCAGTATACCGTAGCATACATGATATTATACACGATATTATATTATACTATACATGATCTTATACACAGTATTAGATTATATACTATACATGCTAGTATACACGATATTAGATTATTTGCATTATGCAAAAGTAAAAATATGCGGTTGATGAAAACTACCTCTGATATCAACCAATTCCATGCCACAATTTTGGGCGGAGCCCCCCCCCCTCCCTTCGGGGGGGCGGGAGCCCCCAGGATCACCGCGTTGTCCGTCTGACCACAAGAAACAAGAAAAATTGGCCCTAACTGTCTTGTTAACCCTGGCTTCGGTTTGCTGCATTTGATTCCGGTGCCACCTGCTGCTCTGATAGCAAACACTTTCTGCCAGATTTCCGTGTCGCTTGCGACGCGCCTAGGTCATAATAAAAAAAAACCACCCGTAAACAGGCCAACAGAGTTTGGGAGGTAGAGTCTCAGTGTTTAGAGATTATGGCCATTGTTATTTGATGAATCATGCAATTAAATGATCACTACAGTTTAGCACGAACTCGGGGCCCCCGTCAGTAGAACGATTGTTTGGGGTTCAGTTCATCAGGTTTTTTTGTGGAGCCCCCCCTTCAAGGGGGCCGGAGCCCCCAGGGCTACCCTGTTGTCCGTCCGTGCGACCGACCGACTGACCGAAACAATAAAGCCTGACACGCCAGCCAGATGTCTCATAACTAACTGGCTTCGGTCAGCTCCATCATCGCCACCTGTTGTTCCGTTGCCAACACACTTCGCCAATTTTCCGCGCCACTTGCAACGCTGCATATGACTTGTTAGATATAGCCCCACCTGCCAAGGTTGGACAAGTCCCTTTAGCCTTTTGTACCTAGCCTTGAAGTGTAACAACGCACACACAGCGTCAAAACCACCAATTAAACAGACCAGCAGAATTTGGAATAAGAGTGATTGGATAACCTTTTTGTACCTCGAGATCGACGGCGATGATATTGTTGTACCACTGAGATATTATTATGTGTCACCTCACTCACACTCACCCACCCACCCACCTACACAGATATTTTTGTACCTTGAGATTGACGGCGATGATATTGTTGTACGACTGAGATATTATGTGTCACCTCACTCACACTCACCCACCCACCCACACAGATATTTTTGTACCTTGAGATCGACGGCGATGATATTGTTGTACCACTTCGTTACTGTTTGCTCCATTCTGCTTATGTAGCATTCCATGAGCAAGTCAAGACCTGATGGGAGGTTGTGTAGGGGGGATGTTAAATATATTAATATGTGAATCCAGGACATAGTATTGTACTTGACAAGCAGTACAGCGTCAAGACCTGATGGAAGGTTGTGAAGGAGGGACGATGGGAGGTTGTCTGTCTGTCTGTCTGTCTGTCTGTCTGTCTGTCTGTCTGTCTGTCTGTGTGTCTGTGTGTCTGTGTGTCTGTGTGTCTGTCTGTCTGTCTGTCTGTCTGTCTGTCTGTCTGTCTGTCTGTCTGTCTGTCTGTCTGTCTGTCTGTCTGTCTGTCTATATGTATATATTGTCCAGGGGTTCCTAATTGGAAGTTATGTTTAAGGGATGTTAAATCTATTAATACATGAATCCAGAACCGCCCAAGACCGGTCAGGCTGGAGGGCGGACATCAAAGACTCTTAAGACATAGACACATCGAATGAAGATTATAGCAACTAGTACCTTTTGCTTAGTTTGCCAATACGATTGGTTTCAAATGCTTAGATATCTAGTTTCTTTTATGGGCCGAAACTGAGCCTTTTAAAACTTGCTTTCATTTGTTTAATTCGGAGTGTTTTTCCGGAGGGACCCCCCCACCCCCCCACCCCCACCCCCACCCCCCCCACACACACACACCCCACCCACCCCACTCCCCCCACCCACACCACACACCACACACACAGCCCCACCCCCCCCACCCCCCCCAACCCACCCACCCCCACCCCCTGTAGACCTTAGTTAGATGGCTAACTGTACTTTCTTTATAATCGGGTTGACTAGATGACTTATTCCTAATGTTACTTTCTTTTAGTACTGTGCGGCTGGACCGCAATTAAATTGTGCAACACCGTTTACCAGAGACAGAGAGAGAAGGAGAGAGAGAGAGAGAGAGAGAGAGAGAGAGAGAGAGATGCATCACCTGGTTTTTTCTTCTCCTTCTGTTTCTTCGGCGGCCGCTCCACACCCTCCTCAAGCTCATCGTCATCATCGTCGTCGTCGTCACTGTCATCATAATTGTAGTTGATGCCCAACCGTACAAACTCTTCTTCAACACCTAGCCCACGTAGGGTCTCCTGTAGGGCAGCCCAAGATGAGGGCAGGTCCTATTTAAGCATGGCCTTGCTCGTAACAAAGTCATAATGTACGTGCTATACTAAGATGAGGGCAGGTCCTATTCAAGCATGGCCTTGCACGTAACAAAGTCATAATTTACGTGCTAGACCAAGATGAGGGCAGGTCCTATTCAAGCATGGCCTTGCACGTAACAAAGTCATAATTTACGTGCTAGACCAAGATGAGGGCAGGTCCTATTCAAGCATGGCCTTGCACGTAACAAAGTCATAATTTACGTGCTAGACCAAGATGAGGGCAGGTCCTATTCAAGCATGGCCTTGCACGTAACAAAGTCATAATTTACGTGCTAGACCAAGATGAGGGCAGGTCCTATTCAAGCATGGCCTTGCTCGTAACTAAGTCATAATGTACGTGCTATACCAAGATGAGGGCAGGTCCTATTCAAGCATGGCCTTGCACGTAACAAAGTCATAATTTACGTGCTAGACCAAGATGAGGGCAGGTCCTATTCAAGCATGGCCTTGCACGTAACAAAGTCATAATTTACGTGCTATACCAAGATGAGGGCAGGTCCTATTTAAGCATGGCCTTGCACGTAACAAAGTCATAATGTACGTGCTATACCAAGATGAGGGCAGGTCCTATTTAAGCATGGCCTTGCATGTAATGAAGTCATAGCGTATGTGCTGTACCAAGATGAGGGTAGGTCCTATTTAAGCATGGCTTTGCATGTAATGCAGTCATAAGTCATAGCGTATGTGCTGTACCAAGATGAGGGTAGGTCCTATTTAAGCATGGCTTTGCATGTAATGAAGTCATAAGTCACAGCGTATGTGCTGTACCAAGATGAGGGCAGGTCCTATTTAAGCATGGCTTTGCATGTAATGAAGTCATAAGTCATAGCGTATGTGCTGTACCAAGATGAGGGTAGGTCCTATTTAAGCATGGCTTTGCATGTAATGAAGTCATAAGTCATAGCGTATGTGCTGTACCAAGATGAGGGCAGGTCCTATTTAAGCATGGCTTTGCATGTAATGAAGTCATAAGTCATAGCGTATGTGCTGTACCAAGATGAGGGCAGGTCCTATTTAAGCATGGCTTTGCACGTAATGCAGTCATAAGTCATAAGTATGTGCTGTATACCAGCTGAGGGCAGGTCCTATTTAAGCATGACTTTCATGGAATGAAGTCATAGTATACGGATGGCTTGCTACCAAGATGAGGGAGGTCCATTAAGCCTGGGCTTTGCATGTTAATTGAGTCAAAGTAATAGCGTATTGTGCTATACCAAGATGGGGTAGGTCCTATGTAAGCAGGTTTGCATGTAATGAAGGAAAAGGCAAACGACGCGAGTGCTCATTTACCCCTTACCCTTCCCATCCTGCTTGTTCTCCTTTGCCTTCTTTCCCTCTTGGTTATCCCAGCTTTACAAGATGATGGCATGTACTATTAAGCATGGCTTTGCATTGTAATGAAGTCATAATCATAGCGATGTGCTGTACCAAGATGAGGGTAGTATGGTCCTATTTAAGCATTGGCTTTGCACGTAATGCAGTCTAAGTCATAGGTAGTCGTACACGAAGATGAGGGCAGAGGTCATAATTTAAGCATGGCTTTGCATGTAATGAAGTCATAAGTCATAGCGTATGTGCTGTACCAAGATGAGGGCAGGTCCTATTTAAGCATGGCTTTGCACGTAATGCAGTCATAAGTCATAGCGTATGTGCTGTACCAAGATGATGGCAGGTCCTATTTAAGCATGGCTTTGCATGTAATGAAGTCATCAGTCATAGCGTATGTGCTGTACCAAGATGAGGGCAGGTCCTATTTAAGCATGGCTTTGCATGTAATGAAGTCATAAGTCATAGCGTATGTGCTGTACCAAGATGAGGGCAGGTCCTATTCAAGCATGGCTTTGCACGTAATGCAGTCATAAGTCATAGCGTATGTGCTGTACCAAGATGAGGGCAGGTCCTATTTAAGCATGGCTTTGCATGTAATGAAGTCATAAGTCATAGCGTATGTGCTGTACCAAGATGAGGGCAGGTCCTATTTAAGCATGGCTTTGCATGTATTGAAACCGCAACATGTGCTGCTGAATGAAAAGGGCAGTTCCCATTTAAGCAGGGTAACCCATGTAATAACAATGCCTTGGCCTTTTTCCACACCCTATCAATCACGCCTTGGACAGCGCCTTGGCCTTCTACCCCACACTGCCCTCCCCCCTACACACACACACACCACCACCACACACACACATACTGTCCCATCCCTCCCCTCCACCCACCATGTACTTGCGCACAAACTCTATCACACGCAGAGACCCCTTGGTGGACAGAGCCTTGATCTTCTACTCCCACTGCCCCCCCCCCTCCACCACCACCACACACAAACACACTCTATCGCCTCCCTCCCTTCCACCCACCATGTACTTGCGCACAAACTCCATCACACGCAGAGACCCCTTTGTAGACAGTGCCTTGGCCTTCTGCCCTACGCTGTCAATGATAAGGGACAGATGGCCGTGGTACAGTGCCACCAATCGATCAAAGATGGCGTAGGAGGGCGGGAAGCATGATGAGACAAAGTCATACGCAATCGCCAAGTCAGACTCCATGTCGTAAAGTTCAATGAGAAGTTCGTCAAGAAAGACAGCTTCTTCAAACACCTGCATGGTGATGGTGGTGGTGGTGGTGGTGGTGGGTGGGGTGGGGTTGAGGTAGGGGTGGGGTGTAACAAATAGAAGCTTATCTCCGGGCAGTAAGTACTGGGGATCTAAGTTGGAAGTTTCGAAAAGAGAAATTAACAACAGAGGAACAGTAAGAGGAACAGTAAGAGGAACAGTAAGAGGAACAGTAAGAGGAACAGTAAGAGGAACAGTAAGAGGAACAGTAAGAGGAACAGTAAGAGGAACAGTAAGAGGAACAGTAAGAGGAACAGTAAGAGGAACAGTAAGAGGAACAGTAAGAGGAACAGTAAGAGGAACAGAAAGAGGAGCACTAAGAGGAACAGTAAGAGGAACAGTAAGAGGAACAGTAAGAGGAACAGTAAGAGGAACAGTAAGAGGAACAGTAAGAGGAACAGTAAGAGAAAGGGACGAATGATAACAAAAAGCAGCGACTAGTTTTGTAGAATAGACATCATCAAGCGCCAGTAATCGCCTGGTCACACTCCATGCAGTAAAGTTCTATGAGAAGGTCGTCAATAATTGTGCTGAAGTTTTGGGGGGTTCTCTACCCCCTCATGTAGTCATGTACCTTCCTCATCTCAACTCAACCACAATCTCAACCACCAACTCACCTCTTCCTCAATGACGCCGATTGCACGTAGTTGTAGGGGGTCCTCTACCACCTCACGTACCCTCCTCATCTCAACCACAATCTCAACCAGCATCTCAACCTCAACCACCAACTTACGTCTTGTTTCCAGACCCCTTACGTCTTCCTCAATGATGCCGATTGCACATAGTTATAGGGGTTACTCTACCCCCCCATGTAGCCTCCTCATCTCAACTCAACTACAATCTCAACCAGCATCTCAACTTCAACCACCAACTTACGTCTTGTTTCCAGACCCCTTACGACTTCCTCAATGATGCCGATCGCACATAGTTCTAGGGGTTACTCTACCCCCCCATGTAGCCTCCTCATCTCAACCTCAACCTCAACCACAACCTCAACCTGACCCCCACCCTCAACCTCGACCTTAACCACCAACTCACCTCTTCCTCAATTGATGCCCATTGCACATAGTTCTTGGGGGTCATTCACCCCCCCATGTACCCTCCTTATCTCGACTTCAACCTCAACCTAATCCCTACCCACAACCTGACCCCCACTCTCAACCTCAACCTCAACCACAATCTCAACCACCAACTCACCTCTTCCTCAATGACGCCGATTGCACGTAGTTGTAGGGGGTCCTCTACCACCTCACGTACCCTCCTCATCTCGACCACAACCTCAACCTGACCCCCACCCTCAACCTCATCCCCACCCTCAACCTGACCCCCACCCTCAACCACAACCTCATCCCCGCCCTCAACCTGACCCCCACCCTCAACCTGACCCCCACCCTCAACCTGACCCCACCCTCACCCTCAACCTCTACCGCAGCCACCAACTCGCCTCTTCCTCAATGATGCCGAATGCACGTAGTTCTATGGGGTCCTGCACCGTCTCACGTACCCTCCTCATCTCAACCAACTTAACCACAGCCTCATCCCCACCCCACCCTCAACCTGACCCCCACCCTCAACCTCAACCTACACCGTAACCACCAACTCACCTCTTCTCCAATGATGCCGATTTCATTTCAGATGCCAATAAGGCACTCGTGTCCTAGTAGTTCACGCTGACAATAATGCATGTCCCGGGAGGGAGACAGATGTCAGCGTGAACTACTACGACACGAGTGCCTTATTGGCATCTGATCAGATTTAGTTTTGGGGGGCCCTGCACCCCCTCACGTACCCTCCTCATCTCAACCTCCACCTGGCCCCCACCCTCAACTTCAACCAGCTCCTCACCTCTTCCTCAATGATTTCAATTCCTTGTAGTTCCTGTGGGTCCTCTACCACTTCCTCGACTCCGGTAGATGGGGAGATGCGGGTCACAGACACCAGGTTGCCTAAATAGTCCCGAACTTCATCCAGTACGAGATCTCCATTGGTGTCGTACTTCATTTTGGTGTTGAACTTACCAGTGGCCTCTCCCATTTCAATCACTGGCCTGCACGAGGACATTTGCGGGTCGAGGTTGAGGCTGAGGTTGAGGTAGGATGAGAGATTTAATTTAGTTTGATTTGGTTTGGTTTGGTTTGGTGGCCGCTTCAGGTAACTATGCTTTTATGTCCTACACATATTTTGTTAGACCACCCCCTCCCATTCCAATGACTAGCCTGCACAAGGAGGAGAGTTCCTGGTTGAAGTTAAGGTAGGATGGGGGGGTGGTTTGGTTAGGTAAGGTTTGAGTTGGGTTGGGTTGGGTTGGGTTGGGTTGGGTTGGGTTGGGTTGGGTTGGGTTGGGTTGGGTTAGCGGGCACACAGACACACACCGGTATTTCAATCACTAGCCTGCACAAGGAGGAGAGTTCCTGGTTGAGGTTGGATGGTTGAGGTAGGATGAGGGAGCTGGTTTGGTTAGGTTTGGTTTGGGTTGGGTGGGATTGGGTTGGCGGGCACACAGACACACACAGGCATTTCAATCACTTGCCTGCACAAGGAGCAGACTTATTCAGGCAACGTCGCTTTGATGAGACATACATAGTAGATAAGACTAACCTCAACTAGTACCCAACCCAGTCCAACCCAACCCAACCCAACGCAACCTAACCCAGTCCAACCCAACCCAACGAGTGTACTCTCCCATTTCAATCACTGGCGTGGACAAGGAGATATGCTAGTTGATGTTGAGGTAGGACGAGGGGGCTGGTTTGGTTTGGTTTGGTTTGGTTTGGTTTGGTTTGGTTTGGTTAGGTTTGGTTTGGGCTGAGTTTGGTTTGGTTTGGTTTGGTTTGGTTGGGTTAGGTTAAGTTGATGAAGGATTGAAACTGCTTGGGTATTATTACAGGCATGATACGGAAGGAGAACATGACAGCGAAACAATTGTGTTGCGTGGAAGCTAGGGTAGGGTGAAATGGGAGTAATGCAGAGAAGTGCAGAGAAGGGCGGAGAAGGGGTAGATAATCGAATGGCGGGGTGGCATAGCTGAGCTGTACAGTTTGTAGAGTTCAATTCGAAGTCGGCAGTACAGTTCTGCAGGCAACTGTCCATGTCCACCCCCCAACGCTCGTCCGCCCTCCAGGCTTCAGGGTGGGGAAATTCCGGTATGTATATGTATGTATATATATATGCATAAACCATTTTTTTATAGCAACTCGCTAATCGATCGGCTCAGAGCGACCCCGGTGCGAATCGCTGCCCCCCGAACCTCGCGGAGCGTGAAGCGCGCAGCCCGGGGGGGTTGTGGGGGGCATTTCTGAATAGTTTAGCCGGACCCATGCGTCGCCATAGAAGCAATAGAATGGAGACGCGTCGCACACAAAAAGTGGCATGAACAGCCTGCACAAAGGAACAGCCTGCACAAATGAACAGCCTGCACTAATGAACAGCCTGCACTAATGAACAGCCTGCACTAATGAACAGCCTGCACAAATGAACAGCCTGCACAAATGAACAGCCTGCACAAATGAACAGCCTGCACAAATGAACAGCCTGCAGAAAAGAACAGCCTGCACAAATGAACAGCCATGCACAAATGAACAGCCTGCACAAATGAACAGCCTGCACAAATTGAACAGCCTGCACAATGAACAGCCTGCACAAATGAACAGCCTGCACAAATGAACAGCCTGCAGAAAAGAACAGCCTGCACAAATGAACAGCCTGCACAAATGAACAGCCTGCACAAATGAACAGCCTGCACAAATGAACAGCCTGCACAAAGGAACAGCCTGCACAAATGAACAGCCTGCACTAATGAACAGCCTGCAGAAAAGAACAGCCTGCACAAATGAAGCTAGCCTGCACAAATGAACAGCTGCACAAATGAACAGCCTGCACAAAATGAACAGCGCTGCAGAAGAAGAACAGCCTGCAATAAATGAACAGCCGCAGAAAAGAAAGAACAGCCATGCCACAATGAACAGCCTGCACAAATGAACAGCCTGCACAATGAAACAGCCTGCCACAATGAACAGCTGCCAAAAATGAACACTGAGAAAAGAAACAGCCTGCACAAATGAACAGCCTGCACAAATGAACAGCCTGCACAAATGAACAGCCTGCAGAAAAGAACAGCCTGCACAAATGAACAGCCTGCACAAATGAACAGCCTGCAGAAAAGAACAGCCTGCACAAATGAACAGCCTGCACAAATGAACAGCCTGCAGAAAAGAACATCCTTCACAAAGGAACAGCCAGCACAAATGAACAGCCTGCAGAAATGAACAGCCTGCACAAATGAACAGCCTGCACAAGTGAACAGCCTGCACAAATGAACAGCCTGCACAAATGAACAGCCTGCACAAATGAACAGCCTGCACAAATGAACAGCCTGCACAAATGAACAGCCTGCACAAATGAACAGCCTGCACAAATGAACAGCCTGCACAAATGAACAGCCTGCAGAAAAGAACAGCCTGCACAAATGAACAGCCTGCACAAATGAACAGCCTGCACAAATGAACAGCCTGCACAAGGAGGGAAGACCATGGTGAGCTGCTTATTATACTTTCTATATGTATATATTATAAATTCTATATGTATATATAGGGATCAGCAATATGATATCATATGATATCATATGATGCCGGCGGTCTGACTAGGTAACTTTGGCATGGGGCACCATATCATATGATATTAATTCATATGATTTTTGTATGATATCATACTTGTTTTTGGTCAACATCATATATATTATAAGTTCTGTTTGTATAATATGTAAGAACAGCTCAGTGGTACAAGTGGGCTAAGCAGAACAGGATTCCTTGTGACGAATCTCTTAAAAATTAAAATAACAAGAAATCCTCATCCCACCATCCAGCCCAGACTCCCCCCCCCCCCACACACACACAAACACGCACGCCAACACTAACGCGAGACAATGATCATGAGTAAGGACAAAAAAAGGGAAAGCACAGCACGCACTGGAACTTCTCAGCTATGTGCCCCACCCACCCACCCACACCCACCCACCCACCCACCCACACCCACACCCACACGCACACCAGCACCACCTCAAACACTAGATAATGATCATGAGTAAGGGTAAGCAGAGGGTAAGCAGTGCACATACTGGAACTTCTCAGCTATGTGCCCCCCCCCCCCCCCCCACCCACCCACCCATCCACCCACCCACCCACCCACACCCACACCCACACCAGCACCACCTCAAACACAACACAAGACAATAATAAGGACAAGCAGAGGAGAAGCATAGCACGTACACCAACACAGGTCACAAGCACCCACACACCCACACACACCCCACAAGCAAGCAAACACACACGCACAGCTCACAATCAAGCACACACACACACCAGCACCAACACCAACACAAGACAATAATAAGGACAAGCAGAGGAGAAGCATAGCACGTACACACACACACACACAGGTCACAAGCACACACAAACACACACACCTCACAAGCAAGCAAACACACACGCACAGCTCACAAGCACGCACACACACACACCAGCACCAACACAAAAGCGAGACAAGCAGAGGAGAAACATAGCATGCACTGGAACTTCTCAGCTATGTGCTCCCCCCCCCCCCCACCACCACCACCACCACCACACACACACACACACACACACACACACCCCACACACACACTCCCCACACCCACACACCCACACGCACACCAGCACCACCTCAAACACAAGAAAATGATCGTGAGTAAGGGCAAGCAGAGGGTAAGCAGTGCACGTACTGGAACTTCTCAGCTATGCCCCCCCCCCCCCCCCCCCCCCCCCCCCCCAAAACACACACACACACACACCAGCACCAGCACCACCTCAAACACAAGAAAATGATCATGAGTAAGGGCAAGCAGAGGGTAAGCAGTGCACGTACTGGAACTTCTCAGCTATGCCCCCCCCCCCCCCCCCCCCCAAAACACACACACACACACGCACACCAGCACCACCTCAAACACAAGATAATGATCATGAGGTAGGGCAAGCAGAGGGGAAACATAGCACGTACTGGAACTTCTCAGCTATGTGACGCTCAATCTTGCGGAATAGAAGCTTCCGAAAACCTTTTGGCGTTGACTCCATTTTGGTTCGCTTGTACATGTCGTCCAGTTGCTCCTGGGAGATTGGGTGGGTGGGTGGGTGGGGGGGGGCAGGCGCAGTGGTGGGGGAGTAGGGGAGTGGTGGGGTTTGGGTTTGGCGTTTGGGTTGGGGTTTGAGTTTGGGTTGGGTTGGATTTGGGTTTGAGGTTCGCATCGGGGGTTAGTGTTTGAGGGAGTGGTGGGTGGGTGTTGGTGAGTGGGGGGGGTTATGGGTTGGGTTGAGTTTGGATGGGCCTTTGGGTTGGGGTTCGGTTGAGTGGGGGGGACCGAGGAGGGGGTGGGGGGGGGGGGGGGAGGGGGGGCCGTGGGGGGCGGGGGGGGGGGGAGGGGGGGAAGGGCGTGGGCGGGAATTGGGAGGGGGGGGGGAGGGTCGGCGGGGGGGAGGGGTGGTTGGGTAGGGGGGGGGGAGGGGGGGGCGGGGGTCTGCGAGGGGGGGGCGGGGGGGAGGGGGGGAGGGGGGGGGGGGGCAGGGGGGGGGAGGCGGTGGGGGGGGAGGGGGGGGGGGGGGGGCGGGCAGGGGGGGATGTGGTGGGAGTAGGGAGGGGGGGGGGGGGGGGGGGTGGAGGGGTGGGAGGGGTGGGGAAGTGGGGGGGGGAGGGGGGGGGCAGTCGGGGTGGGTGAGGGGGGGGTGGTGTGTTGGTTTCTCTTCCCCGGGGAGACGGGGGGGGGTGTTGGGGGGGGGGCGGTGGAGGGTGCCGGAGGGGTGGGGGGGGGGTGGGGGGGGGGGGGGAGGGTGGCGGTGGGGGGAATGGGGGGCGCGGGGGTGTTGGTAGTGGTGGGGTTGGGGTTTGGGTGTGAGTTGGAGGAGGAGGGGTGATGTGGGGGTGGTGTTGAGGGGTGGTGGTGAGTGGGGGTGGCGTGGGGGGAGTGGTGGGGTTCTAGGAGTGGGGTTTGAGTTTCTTTGGGTTGGGATGGAGTGTGGGTCTTGGGTTTGGGTGAGGAGGGTGGTGGGGAAGTGGGGGGTGGGCTGTTGGTGAGAGTGGTGAAGTGGGGTCGTAGGTGAGTGGTGGGGTTGAGGTGGCGGGGTTTGAGTTTGGGATGGCGTTGGTTTGGGTTTGGCGTTGGTTCTTTTGAGGGGTGGGGTGAGTGGTGGGGGGTGTGTGGTGGGGGGGGTGGGGGGGGGGGGGGGGGGGAGGCTTGGGGGGGGGGGGAGGTGGGGGGGTGGTCGGTGGGGGAGGGGGGGGGGGGGGGTTGGGGTGGAGGGCGGGGTCTGGCTAGGGGGAGAGGGAGGGAGGGGGGGGGGGGGGGGGGGGAGGGGGGGAGGGGGGGGGATGGGGGGGGGGGGGGAGGGGTAGGGGGGGGAGGGGGGGGGTGGGGGGGGGGGAGTGGGGGGGTGGGGGGGGGGGTGTGGTGGAGTGGAGGGCGGTGGGTGGGGGTGGGGGGAGCGGGCCGGGTTCGGGGGGGGGGGAGTTAGTGGTGGGGGTGGGGGGGGGGTGGGGTGGTGGCCTGGGTGGGTGGTGGGTGGGGAGGCGTGTGGCTCGGGTGAGTGGTGGGTGGGGTTGGTGAGTGTGCGGGTTTGAGGTTTGGGTTTTGAGTTTGTGGATGGGTTGGCGGTTGGGTTGAGGGGTTGGGTGGTGAGTGGGGGTGTGTGGTGGTGTGTGTGGGGGGTGTTGTGGTGGGTGGGTGGGTAGTTGGGGGGGGTTAGTGGTGGGTGGGTGGGTGGTGGTGTTGAGTGGTGGGGGTGGTGGGTGGTGGTGGGGGGGTTGTGGGTGGGTTAGGTGGGTGGGGGTTAGTGAGTGGCGGTGTGTGGTGGTGGGGGGGAAGGGGGGGGGGGGGTGGGGGGGGGGGGGGGAGGGGGGTGCGGCGGGGGGGGCGGCTTTCTTCTCTTTTCGGGGGTGGACGCTTGGGGGGTGGCATGGTGGGGAGGGGTGGTGTAGTATGGGGGGTGGTGGTGGGGGAGGCTGGTGGGGGGGTGCGGAGGTTAAGGGGTGTGTGGGGGTTAGGGGGGGCGGGGTGGGTGATGCAGTGGGGGTTGGGGGGTGGGTGGTGGTGCGGTGATGGGGTGTGGGCTGTGGGGTGGGTAGAGTGGGTGGGGTTGTGGTAGTGGTGGGTGGGTGGTGATGAGTTGGTGGTTGGTGGGTGGGTGGTGGTGTGTGGTGGTGGGTGGGTTGTGGGTGGGTAGGTGGGTGGGGGTAAGTGTTGGTGCGGTAGGTGGTGTTGAGGTTTGTAGATTAAGTGCGAAAATTTTGGAAGTTGAATAATTTTGTTAAATTGTAAATGTAGTACAGTTGCTAATGGGGGGGATTGGGTGG
Organism: Chlamydomonas sp. ICE-L; assembly: GCA_013435795.1. Lineage (NCBI taxonomy): Eukaryota > Viridiplantae > Chlorophyta > Chlorophyceae > Chlamydomonadales > Chlamydomonadaceae > Chlamydomonas > Chlamydomonas sp. ICE-L. The sequence goes on along the minus strand of JACBWV010000849.1, from coordinate 22,140 downwards.
GTAAGGGGTGCGTGTGTTAGTGTGTGGGAATGTGTGGTGGGTGTGGTGTGTTGGTGGTGTCGTGGTGTGTGCGGTAACGTGGTGGTGTGCGGGTGTGTGGTGTTGCTGTGGTGGGTGTGTGGTGTGTGGGTGTGTGTGTGGTGTGTGGGGTGATGGATGGTGAGGTGGTGGGTTGGGGGGGTAGTGGTGGTGTGGATGGTGCGGTGTGTCGGTAGTGTGTGGTGGGTGTGGGTGGGTGAGTAGGGTAGTGTTGTGGTGATGTGTGTGTGTGGGGGATGGTTGTGTGGTGTGTGGGTGTGTGTGGGTGCTTTGTGTGGTGTGTGTGTGTGCGTGGTGGTAGTGCGGTGTGTGTGTGTGTGGTGGTGTGTGCGTGGTGGGTGTTGATGTGGTGGTTGTGAGTTGTGTGTGGTGTGTGTGGAGGGTGGTGTGTGGTGGATGTGGGTTGTGGGTGAGTTTGTGGTGGTGGGTTTTGATGTGGTGAGTGTGTTTTGGGTGTGTAGGTGTGTGGTGGAAGATTGTGTGGTGTGTGGGTGGGTGGGTGGTGTGTGGTGAATGGGGTGTGGTTGTGTGCTGGTGCTGTGTGTGTGTGGTGAGGGTGTGAGTGTGTGGTGGGGGGGTGGTGGTGGAGGGTGTACAGGTTGTGGTGGGTGGGTGTGTGGTGGTGGGTGGTGGGGGGGTAGGTGGGTGGTGGTGTGTGGCACATGTTGGACTATGTGTGTGTGTGTGTGTCGGTGTTGTGTGTGTGGTGGTTGTGATGGTGTTGTGGTGGGTGTGTGGTGAGTGTGTGTGTGTGGGGGTGTGGTGGTGTGGGTGTGTGTGGTGGTGTGTGTGTGGTGGGGGATGTGTGAGTGTGTGGTGAGATGGGTGTTGGGTTGTGTTGTGGTGGGTGGGTGCGGTGAGTTGTGTGGTGTGGTGTGTGGGGTGTGGTTGGCTGATGTGGTGGTGGTGGGTGGGGGGTGGAGGTGGGGTGGGGGGGGAGTGTGTGGTGGTGGGTGGTGGAGTAGGATGTGAGGTGGTGGGTGGTGTGTGGTGAATGTGGGGTGTGGGTGTGTGTGTGTGTGGTGGACATGTGCGTGGTGTGTGGTGGTGTGCGTGGTGTGTGTGGGTGGTGTGGTCTTGCTGGGTGGTGTGGTGGGTGGTGTGTGGAGGTGAGGGGGAAATGTGTGAGTGTGGGGTGGGTGGGTGTGTGGTTCGTGTTGGGGTGGGTGGGTGTGTGGTTGTGTAGTGGTGTGTGGGGTGTGGTAGGTAGGTGTGGTGTGTGCGGTGTGTGGTGGTCGTGAGGGGTGGGTGGGTGGGTGGGGGGGGGGGGGAGGGGGGGTTGGGGGGAGGTGGGGGGGGGTTGCGGGGACTTATTTCTCCTTTTTCCTTCCTTCTTCCGGCTTTTCACCTTCACTGCGTAGCTTATCTGTCTCTATGCCTCCCCCACCCTTCTTACCCTCTCCGGGTGTGTGGTGGGGATGTGGTGTGTGGAAGTGGATGGGTGGTGGTGGTGATCGGGTGGTGTTGGTAGGGGTTGGGTGTGTCAGCGTGGTGTATATGGATGGGTGGTGGTGGGTGGTGGGTGGGTGGGTGGTCGGTGGTGTGTGGGTGTGTGACCCACACACCCACACCTGGAGTTTGATGACCTGTAGGCGGTCGACTAGCAGCGTTGGGTTGGTTTGTGACAGGTCATTGTAGCCGTTCTTGGTGTAAGCAAGTTGGTCAGAGCAGGTTCACTCGAGTTGAGCTTAGTAGAAAAAATATGTCACATATACCCCCGCATATACCGATGCGCAGACCCACACCTGGAGTTCGATGACACGTAGACAGTCGACCAGCAGCGTTGGTCTGAGTTTGTATGACAGGTTTCGTAGGCCAACAACATGCGACGCCACAGCAGGCGTTCAAAACTGTCTACCATCACCCTCGCGCACGCGGCGTCTAGTACTGCAGCATGAGATAGTCGTGCTTGCGTGCTTTCTCATTCCTGCACACAAGCCCATGTCAGTTTGGATTGGTTTGCATGAAAGCGCGCGCATGATGTGTCGGTATGGAGCTCATATCGTGCTTGCGTGCTTTCTCATTCCTGCACACAAGCCCATGTCAGTTTGGATTGGTTTGCATGAAAGTGCGCGCATGCTGTGTCGGTATGGAGCTCATATTGTGCTTGCGTGCTTTCGCATTCCTGCGCACAAGCCCATGTCAGTTTGGATTGGTTTGCATGAAAGTGCGCGCGTGCTGTGTCGGTATGGAGCTCATATTGTGCTTGCGTGCTTTCGCATTCCTGCACACAAGCCCATGTCAGTTTGGATTGGTTTGCATGGAAGTGCGCGCATGTAGGGTCAGTCTGGAGCTCATATCGTGCTTGCGTGCTTTCTCATTCCTGCACACAAGCCCATGTCAGTTTGGATTGGTTTGCATGGAAGTGCGCGCATGTAGGGTCAGTCTGGAGCTCATATCGTGCTTGCGTGCTTTCTCATTCCTGCACACAAGCCCATGTTAATTTTGATTGGTTTGCATGGTAGTGCGCGGATGCTGTGTCAGTATGGAGCTCATATTCTGATTGTGTGCTTTCTCATTCCTGCGCACAAGGGTTTGCACGTTAGCGCGCACATGTAGTGTCAGTATGGAGCTCATATTGTGATTGCATGCTTTCGCATTCCTGCACACAAGGCTTTGCATGGAAGTGCGCGCATGTTGTGTCAGTTTCGAGCTTGTGTTTAGGTACTGCAGCATGGAGCTCATGTCATGATTGCGTGCTTTCTCATTCCTGCACACAAGCCCATGTCAGTTTGGATTGGTTTGCATGAAATTGTGCGCATGTAGGGTCAGTATGGAGCTTATATTGTGATTGCATTCCTACTCATTCCTGCACACAAGCCTGGTTTGGGTCATGGTTTGGGTCATGTATGTATGCATGTTACAGTCCAGGAGTAGGCCAAATGGGCTAAAGGGAGTTGCCCAACCGTATAGGAAGGGCTTAAAAATAACAAGCACTGATGAACTGAACCCCAAACAATCGTTTAATCGACGGGGGCCCTGAGTTCGTGCTTCAGTGATAATTTAATTCTACAATATAATTCAATCATCATCATCATCATCATCATCATTGGGACATGAGAGCACGTAACTAAATGAATATAGTCAAATTAGTGTTTTTTGGCGGAGCCCCCTCTTCAAGAGGGCGGGAGCCCCCAGGGTTACCCATTTGTGTGTCCGTCTGACCATCCGAACATCCGTCTGACCGAGACGAAGCCTGACACGTCAGCCAACGGTCTCGTATCTAACTCGCTTCCGTTGCCACCTGTTGCTCCTTTGCGATCACTCTCCGCCATTTTTTAGCGTCGCATACAATGCTGCATATAACTTGTTTAAACCGATTTTTATCTAAACATATTATAAAATAAAAGAAAATATATTGTATTTGTATTTGCATTTGATCATGTTTTGTATCAGCATGTTTTGGGGCTACACATATTTGAAATGTCAATGATCATATATAATAAATACAGATTAAATCTCTGTTGCACAAATGTAGACATTTGGCCTATGCTGCGGCCCAAGCACCGTGTAAATCGACCTCGCAAGAACGACGAGGAAAGGAACCATGCTAGCCAGCATCGGCATTTGCCCGTTGCTGCTGACCCACAGCGGTGTGCGGCTGGCAACCAGGTCATGGTCAACACGACATCCTGCGGACCGGAGGTCATCCACGCACTTGATCTTAGGGACCATCAAGTACAACAGCACCTCCTGCTCCTCTGCCCTCCGGGGAGGCCCTCCCAGGAGGGAGGCGTCAACAGCCTGGGGCATGGGTATTGTAGTCTGAACAAAATGGCCCTTCATTTCCAGGCTGCCAGCGCTGAGGACGAGAGTTTGATTGCTGCCCCAGGCCAGCTGGTGATCGTAGTCCCAGAAGTGGGTTCTTGTGCATCCAGGCCAAGATGGGATTGAAAGCCAAGCCGGGCAATATGGCATCAAGCCGCTCACTGGGCAGTGGCGGAAACGAACTGGGCGGGTCCTATGCTAGCAGCATGGGCAGACGGGGAAGTAGCAAAAGTGTTCGCAGCATACGCTCCTCATCCATGACGCTGTCAGCCAGGACAAGGGAAACAATAGAAGCCGTTGTGAGTCCTATGCTAGCAGCATGGGCAGACTGGGAAGTAGCAGAAGTGTTTTCAGCATACTTTCCTCATCCATGTGAAAAGGCCAGGTGTGGCCGGCCTGTGTAAATGTGATCGGAGAACAAGCTTGGGCATGTAGCTTTTCGATTGCACAGGTCCGATTTTCTCAGCGGGGTTGGTATCGCGAACGTCAAACTCTCTGTTACACAAACATCATAACAGCCTAGTTGGCTACACCCTGGACTATAATAAATAAACAAACAAACATACAATACAGTAGCACTGCACACACTGTAATAAACAACAAACAAATAAACAATCTAACTAACAACAAATTACTACATTAGTACTGCACGCACTGTAATAAACAAACAAACAAACAAACAAACAAACAAACAAACAAACAGCAAATGACTACAGTAGTTCTTCACGCACAGTAATAAACAAACAAACAAACAAACAAACACACAAATGATTACAGTAGTACTGCATGCACCTTTTCCACGCCATTTTTGCATTCTCTGCTGTCCCCTCGAGCACCGTGAGTGCCTCAAAGGCGGGCAACATGTTGGCGCTGTCTTTCAGCAGCGCCAGGACCATCTCCGCCCTTTGCGGCAGATCAATGATGTCCTCTATTTCGGATAGCACCTAGGGAGCAGGAGTGAAGGAAAGAGTGGGGGTGAGGGGTTGTGGGGGGGGTTGTAGGGGGCAGGGGACGGGAGTGGGTGGGGGAAGGGGATTTTGGTAGGGGGGGGGGGGGGGGGGGAGGATTGGGGGGATTGGGGGAGGTAGGGGGGGATGGTGGTGGGTGGTGGTGGTGGGAAGATCGACGATGTCCTCAATCTCGGATAGCACCTAGGGAGCAGGAGTGAAGGAAAGGGTGGGGGTGAGGTGGTGGTGGTGGTGGTGGTGGTGGTGGAGGTGGGGGTGGAGGTGGGGGGTGGGGAATTGGGACAGGAGAAGCGGCTGGGAGGATGGTGTCCTGAATCAATCTATCATGAATAGTACCTAGGGAGCATGAGAGGATGAAGATGGGTGTGTTGGTGGCGGTGGCGGTGGTGGTGTTTGTGTGTAGGGGAGGGAGGCCGCAGATGGATGATGTCCTCTATCTCGGATAGCACCTAGGGAGCAGGAGTGAAGGAAAGAGTGGGGGTGAGGGGTGTGTGTGTGTGGGGGGGGGAGGCAGTGTGGGGGGGGAGGGGGGGATTGTTAGGGGGCAGGGGGCAGGGGGGGGGGGCGGGGGGGGGGATTGGCGGGGGTAGGGGGGGATGAGGGTGGGTGGTGGTGGTAGTGGTGGTGGGTGGTGGGGGGGGAGATCGATGATGTCCTCTATCTTGGATAGCACCTAGGGAGCAAGAGTGAATGCAGGAGTGGGGGTAGGGGGGGAGGGGGGGGATTGGTTGGGGGCAGGGGGGGGGTGGGGGGGGGGGAGGGGGGGGGGTGATTGTAGGGAGACAGGGGGCAGGGGAGGGATTGGTGGGGGAAGGGGGGATGGGAATGGGTGGGTTGGTGGTGGTGGTGGTGGTGAAAAGATCGAAGATGTCCTCTATCTCAGATTGACTCTTGGGAGCAACAGGGAATAAAGGCAGTGGTGGTGGTGGTGGTGGTGGTGGTGTGTGGTGTGGGAAGTGAGGTGTGGTGTGGTGTGTGTGGTGTGGTGTGGTGTGGTGTGGTGTGGTGTGGTGTGCGTGTGGGTGGGGTGGTGTGGGGGTTGGTGGCTGGGGATGGTGGATGGTGGTGGTGGTGGTGTGGTGTGGTGATATGGGGGGGGTCTGGTGTGGGGCTTGGGGGGTGGTGGTGTGGGGGTGGGGCTGGTTAGGTGGTGAGTGGTGTGGTGGTGGGTGTGGGTGGGGGAGCGAATTGAAGGCCTGGGAGCGGTGTTGATATGGAAGTGAATGGACAGCATACTAGAATAGTAAATGGATGTTAAAATATATCTTTTGAGGTGCGTGCATGTGTGGGCATGGCCCTTAACTACTGACACTGATATCTTTTTAGATGTTGGCATGGATGTTGGCATGGATGTTGGCATGGATGTTGGGAATGGGATGTTGGAATGATGTGGGAACATGGGGGTTGGGCATGGAGGATGTTGGTGGACATGATGGTGGAATGGATGGGGGCATGGGTGTTGGGCATGGGTGATGGCATGGAGGTTGGCTGGGTGTTGCATGGGTGTTGGAATGGATGTGGGCAGGGGTGTTGGCAGGGATGTGGGCATGGTGTTGGCATGGGGTGTGGCCATGGATGTGGGCATGGGTGTGGCAAGGGTGTTGGCATGTAGTGTTGGCCATGGGTGTTGGCATGGATGTGGCATGGGTGTTGAGAATGGGTGTTGGCATGGATGTTGGTAATGGAGTTGGACATGATGTTGGCAGTATGTTGGCAGGATGTTGGCATGGGTGTTGGGCATGGATGTCGGCATGTGTGGACGACAATGGGGGTGGAATGGATGTGGAATGGGGTGTGGTGGGAATGGACTCGGTGGCAGGGGTGGGGGAGGGATGGGGGATATGGGTGGGGGAGATGGGGGTTGGCATGGAGGTTGGAATGGATGTGGACAGGGGTGGTGGAAGGGGTGCTGGAGGGATGTTGGCAGGGGTTGTTGGCATGGGTGTTGAATGATGTGGCATGGATGTGGGGCATGGTGTTGGCATGTATGTTGGATGGGTTGTGGGCATGGGATGTTGGAATGGGGATCGTTGGCAGGGTGTTGGCCATGTATGTGGCATTGTATGTGGATGGTGTTGGCCATGGGGATGTGTGTTGGCATGGAGGTTGTTGGCATGATGTTGGAATGGATGTCGGCATGTATGTTGGATGTATGTTGGCATGTATGATGGAATGGGTGTTGGCATGGATGTTGCCCCCCATTGGATTGCTGGAAACATCTGACATTGACCTACCTTTTGAATGTTGGCATTGAGTGTGCTCACACTTTAATTCTGTTCTGGTTGTCAATGATCGGCGGTTTGGGCATCTTGAACAATCTGAGGGGTCGGGTGACAAGAAGAATGCAAGGAAAAGGAAGAGTGTTAGGCCAGTGTAAAGGGGAGACAAAAAACAAAGGAAAAAGTGGATTCATTAAATGGAGCGTGTGAAGAAATAAATTACAAATAAGATGGAGCAGAAAGAAAAACGGCCGTGTGTGAGAAATACATAAATCAAAATGGGTGGATGGAAGAAATGGGAGTGTGAGAAATAATTAAAATAAATAACGGCGTTTGAAAGCAATGGGGTGAAGATTGAGATAAATAAATAAATAAAATGGTGTGGAAGAAAGGAGTGTGAGAAATAAATTAAAAGAAAAGAAAGGGAGTGAAGGAAAGAGAGAGGAAGGAAAAGAGTCGAGCAGGGAAAAGGAAGGCAAGGAAAGAAGGAAGGGCATAGAAGAAGAGTGAAAGGAGGGAAACGCGAGAGGAGGTAAGAAGACGGAAGGGAGAAAGCAGGAATAGCGAAGGAGAGAGAAGAAGAAGAGAGGAGAGAGAAAGGGGAAAGGGAGAAAAGGAAAAGAAGAGACAAGAGAAGGAGAGGAATGGAATGAAAGGAAAGAAGTGGAAAGAGGGGATAGGGCGGGAAGACGAAAACGGGAATGAAAGAAGGAAGAGGAAGAAGAGAGAGAAAAGGGGAAAAAAAAAAGAAAGAAAGAAAAGAAGAGAAAGAAATGGTGATGGTGAGAAGAAATAAATTAAAAATACAGGAATGAGAAAGAAATGGAGTGTGAGGAATACATTAAAATGAACAAATGGTGAAAGAAAATGGAGAAAGAAAGGAATGAAGTGTGAGGAATATGGTGTATGGTGAGGAGACATTGCTTAGGACTCGTCTAATCTTTTGTCTATACTTGGACTTAAGGAGGCTAATGATTGGCGCAAGACCACAACCCTCTCCACCTGCAATCCTCTTCCCCCACCCCCCCCCCACACACACACCCATCTGCTCCCCCGCGCCTTTCCCTCCCTCCACCCCCCACCCCCCCCCCCCCCCCCCCCCCCCCCCCCCCCCCCCCAACACACACACACATCCCTTCCCCTCTGCTCCCCTCGCCTTCCCTCCCCCCCCACCCCCCCACCCCTAACACACACACACATCCCTTCCCCTCTGCTCCCCTCGCCTTCCCTCCCCTCCCTCGCCCCCACCCCACCTACTCACACATCTCTCCCCTCCACCCCACACCCACACCACCCACACCCACACCACCCACACCCACACCCACACCCACACTCACTCATGGATGCTTTCAATTGCACCCTTCAGCTTCATCACGTGGCGTTGGGAGCGCTCCAGCAGCTCAACCCACCCCCACCCACCCACACCCACCCACGCACACTCATCATGGATGCTTTCAATAGCACCCTTCAGCTTCATCACGTGGCGCTGGGAGCGCTCCAGCAGCTCAAGGCCGTTGCGAGTGGCCTCAACCTGACTTTGCACGATGCTAGACAGAGCACCACTAGCAATGCGAGCCTTGTTGTCATACTCAACACACAGCTCTTGGAGCAGGTTCAAGTCCACCCCACCCCACCCACCGACCCACCCGCCCACCCACACCCACCACACACACCCACACTCACTCATGGATGCTTTCAATTGCACCCTTCAGCTTCATCACGTGGCGCTGGGAGCGCTCCAGCAGCTCAAGGCCGTTGCGAGTGGCCTCAACCTGACTTTGCACGATGCTAGACAGAGCACCACTAGCAATGCGAGCCTTGTTGTCATACTCAACGCGAAGCTCCTGAAGCCGGTTCAAGTCCTCAGGCTGTTGCAAAAGTTTCAGAACCTCCTGGGTCCCAGACTCCCTAGCCTCCTGGGCCTGCATGGGTTTAGGTAGTTGCATGGGTTTAGGTAGTTGCATGGTTTGGTTTAGGTAGTTGCATGGGTTTAGGTAGTTGCATGGTTTGGTTTAGGTAGTTGCATGGGTTTAGGTAGTTGCATGGTTTGGTTTAGGTAGTTGCATGGGTTGGTTTAGGTAGTCGCATGGGTTTAGGTAGTTGCATGGTTTGGTTTAGGTAGTTGCATGGGTTTAGGTAGTTGCATGGTTTGCTTTAGTTTGGTTTGGTTTGGTTTGGTTTAGTTTGGTTTGGTTTGGTTTGGCTTGGTTTGGTTTGGTTTGGTTTACAGAATTCCATTCTTGGATGCAGATTTAGGGAGTTGCATGGTTTGGTTTGTTTTGTTTTAGTTTGGTTTAGTTTGGATTGGTTTGGATTGGATTAGGAAGCTACATAAGTGAGGGTTGCTAAGTTAGCCTCGAGGGCCTGCATGGGTCAGAGAGGTTGGGGTATCTTTGGTTCAGTTTGGTATAGGGAGTTGCACGGTTTGGTTTAGTTTGGTATAGGGAGTTGCAAGGTTTGGTTTAGTTTGGTACAGGGACTTGCACGGTTTGGTTTAGTTTGGTACAGGGAGTTGCACGGTTTGGTTTAGTTTCGTACATGGAGTTGCACGGTTTGGTTTAGTTTGGTTTAGGGAGTTGCATGAGTGAGGGTTGTTGAGTCCTTAGCCTCCAGGGCCTTCATGGCTTAGGGTGCTTGGGTTACCTTTGGTTTAAAGAGTTCCATGCTTGGATGTGTTTATAGTATGTGTTTTTAAGATGTTTGGATGTGGTTTTAGGAAGTCAAATGGTTCGGTTTCGTTCAAGTCCTCCGGCTGTTGCAAAAGTTTCAGAACCTCCTGGGTCCCTGGCTCCTATGCCTCCGGGGTCTTCACGGGCCAGGATGGTTGGGTTGTGTTTGGTTTAGTTTGGTATATGGAGTTGCACGGTTTGGTATAGGAAGTTGCACGAATGAGGCTTGATACATCCTTTGTCTCCAAGGCCTTCATGGGTCAGGGTGGTTTGGTTTGGTTTGGTTTGGTTTGGTTTGGTTTGGTTTGGTTTGGTTTGGTTTGGTTTGGTTTGGTTTGGTTTGGTTTGGTTTACAGAGTTCCATTATTGGATGCAGTTTTAGGGAGTTGCATGGTTTGGTTTGGTTTCGGGAGTTAGATGAGTGCGGGTCGCCAAGTCCTTTTTTAGCAGGGCTTCCATTGGTTCATAGAGATCCACGCTTGAATGTGGTTTTAGGGTGGTGGTTCCATGCTTGCATGTGGTTTCAGGGTGGTTGTTCCATGCTTGGATGCGGTTTTTAGGGACGTGGGTTTAGGGGAGTTTATAGTTTAGCTTGAGTTAGGAAGGTGAACGTGGAGTTGCTACGTACTTTGTCAGCAGGGCATCATGGGTCAGGGTGGTAGTTCCATGCTTGGATGTAGTTTTTAGGGATGTGGGTTTAGGGGTGTGCATAGTTTAGCTTCAGTTAGGGAGGTGTACGTGGAGTTGCTACGTCCTTTGTCAGCAGGGCATCATGGGTCAGGGTGGTAGTTCCATGCTTGGATGTGGTTTTTAGGGATGTGGCTTTAGGGGTGTGCATAGTTTAGCTTCAGTTAGGGAGGTGTACGTGGAGTTGCTACATCCTTTGTCTCCAGGACCTTCATGGGTCAGGGGTGTGTTGATTTAGAGAATTGGGCATGGATAAGAGTTACAGAGTTTAGTAGGGGAGTAGCATGTTTTTAGTTTGGTATTTGCACATCCACATCCACATGCACACACACGCACACACACACATAAAATTGCGCATGCACATACATGCAAGGAAAATGTACACATGCACATTCACATGCACGTGCACGCAAACATCAGCACACACCTGAGCGGCAATATCCACACCTACGGATCCCATCACGACCTAACCCCGATATGCTGAAGGTCCCGATCGGTCCATGTCCAACTCAATCTGAAAGGAGCTAGGTACAGGTATCAGACGTCTTCAGTCCCTAGCTGTCTGCAGGCCCTAGGTGCCTGCAGGAAAATGGCCCTGAGTTTGTCTAATGAGATCCAAGGGTTTTTTGTCTGGTCTGGTTGGGTGAAGTAGTCGAGGTTTGATGAGGATGAGAGACGCTTGGAAGGTGGGGATAGTTTTTGAGGAACTTATTATATTCGATGCGATAGAAGGATGAAGAGACTGGTGGGCAGGTGGGAACAGATGGTTGTCTGCAGGTTTGTGTGTACCCTTGCTAGAACAGGAGAGGTGGTTGAGGACAGATGTAGGCTTAAGCAAAGCCGAGCAGATGTGAGCGGGGGAGATAGTCCCCGAGTCTGAAAGGGGGGTAATTTCACGCAATGCAGGATCCAGCTGGAGGAATTCGAAATCTCGTTCGGTCTGTCGAAGCTGTCTAACCTGATGCTTCGCGATGTACCGGGTCTGCCGGGAACGTAATCCCGAATAAATCCCGTAGAAATTCGGGTCCATCCTGGATCCACGAAACGAGACACACGAAATTGCGAAAGGCGTTCTGTCCTCCCCCACACTCTCTCCTTCATCGCCCATCCATGAAACTTGCCCCACTCCACCATCATAGCCACGCAAGCGCCAGTGGTACCCGGTCCGTGGGCTCGGTACTCCGGCACCCCCCCTTCACTCCCCGCCCTACACGATATACCTCCTCACCCCTAACCTCGTTCCCATCCATCCCATCGAGGCGATGCACTGGTTCCATCGTCGCATCCGCCTTGATCCAACGGGATGTGGACGTAGTTGTGGTTGGGGCTGGAATTGTGGGCCTAATGACAGCTAAGGCTCTGTTGGAGGAGGGCTTGTCCGTAGCCCTCGTGGAGAGAAAGCAATTGTGTGCAGGGGCCACTGGAGCTGGACAGGTGATCTGCCATGTTGATTGGTCTCAACATTTATATGAGTGGCCATAGTTTTGAACATCTTTGCTCATAGTTTTGTTATTAGGGAGGAGAGGAGGCACTTAGTGCAGGGGACACCGGAGCTGGACAAGTGACCCACCATATGTCTGCCCGTATTTGTGTCATAGATATTTGTGACATATATTTGTGCTCAACCTGGCTCAACATAGATACTTGTAACGTATATCGGTATATATTTGTGCTCCTATTTGTGAACATCTTTTTGTTGTTAGGGTGGAGAGGAGGCATGTAATTAAGTGCTCAAAACATAAGACAGGAAATTACATATTTCCCCATAAACATGTAAAAACTGTTGATTGAAAACATGTACATGGCTACATCTGGATGGCACATCGCTCACCTTCTGTGTAATATAAATATGTAATATCTTCATAATATCTTCATGTGATCACACTACTATTCCCCCTTCATCATGTTCACGCCTACGTATGGATGGCACACCGCTCAGTTGGTCTCTAATATAAATATATAATCGTTTCATGTGATCACACTACTATTGCCCCTTATCTGGATTAAAATATTAAATATTGTATTTAAAACATTTACAGGGCTATGTATGGATGGCGCATCGCGCAGCTCGTGTGTAATATAAATAAATAATATCTTCATGTGATCACAATACTATTCGATTGAAGTACACAAATGTATTTTGAAAACATGTGCACTTGTGCAGGGCTGCATATAGATTGCGCATCGCTCAGCTCGTCTGTAATATAAAAATGTGTAGTGAAACATGTACAGGGCCGCATCTGGATGGCACATTGCTCGGCTCGTTTTTATTTTATATTTTATAAAAACATGTACAGGGCTACTCGTGGATGGCACATCGCTCACCTCGTTTGTAATACAAATGAATAATGTATTAACGTGATCACAATGCTATTTCCCCCTTCAACATGTACAGGGCTGCATATGGATGGCGCATCGCTCAGTTTGTCTGTAAAATCAATACATACAATATTTTCATGTGATCACAGTAAAATTGCCCCTTATCTGGATTAAAATATAAGAAATGTGTATTGAAAATATGTGCAGGGCTACATCTGGATGGCGCATCACTCAGCTTGTGTGTAATATAAATAAATATCTCTTCATCTGATCACAATACCATTAGATTCAAATAAATAAATAAATATTGAAAACATGTTTGGGGCTATATCTGGATGACAAATCGCCCAGCTCGTCTGTAAAAAACAAAAAAAACTCTTCATGCGATCACAGTGATATTGCCCCTTATTATTTTAAAACGAAAAAGGGAGTGTTTAAAAAAATATATAAGATTAAAATATACAAATGTTTATTTAAAACATGTACAGGGCTACATCTGGATGGCACATCGCTCACCCCTTACAGCTGGGTGGGACTTGGCGTCATGGAGCATTCGCGAGTGGAAGGCTCTGGTTGAAGTTCACCCGGAACTTCAAACTGAAACCGAGTGGCAGGTGCTGAATACATTATGGACTTCTGGAGGGGAAGGGAGGGGAGGAGGGAGGGGGGGAGGAGGGGGGGAGGGATGGGAGGGAGGGGGGGGGGGGAGGGAGGGGACGGAGGGGGGGGGGGAGGGATGGGAGGGAGGGAGGGGGTGAGGGAGGGAGGGAGGGAGGGAGGAGGGAGGGAGGGGGGGGGGGGGGGGGGGGGGGGAGGAGGGAGGGAGGGGGAGGAGGGGGGGGGTGAGGGGAGGGAGGGGGGGGAGGGAGGAGGAGGGGGTGAGGGAGGGAGGGAGGGAGGGGAGGAGGGAGGGAGGCCACGGAGGGCGGGAGGGAGGAGGACAATGGGAGGATAGGAGAATGGGAGAGAAGAGAGGAGGAGAGGGAGGGGAAGGATGGGAGGGAGGGGGGAGGAGGACAGGGACGGAGCGAGGGGGGAGGGTGCGAGGGGAGGGGAGGGAGGGAGGAAGGGGATGGGGGGGGGAGGGGAGAGATAGGATGAATGGGATGGATTTGATGCTTTGCAATGTACCTACTGATCCAGGGGATTAATTGTGAAATATAGCTTGACTGATCATATAAATAAAGCTGATTACTGTTAATGCTGATATTTCTATAAATCATGAAAATGTGATCATACTTATAATGCTAATGTGCTAAATATAACACATGATAGGGATACTAATAAAACTGAGAATACCGATGATACTAGTAGCTCTTCTACAGCTTAGTGACTCAAATGGATTCGTGAGATTCAGGTAGAATTAGGAGAGGCAATTTGCATGTATCTATGTTGTTACAGTCCAGGGGTAGGCAAAATAGGCTAAAGGAACTTGCCTAACCATGACAGGAGGGGCTTACAACAAACAAAAACTGATTCACTGAACCCCAAACAATCATTTTACCGATGGGGGCCCTGAGTTCGTGCTACAGTGAAATGCATGCAATCAACGAGCTTAACCCGCGTGTTCAGTAGGCATTATCAAAAGATGGGCACTGTGTTTGCTTGATTGATTTAATTTATCAGCACTGAGAGTGTTCTTGAGTTATTTATAGCAATTCCTGGTATGAAGGACTTCACTCTAGAGCTGAAGATAGTCTTTCCCGAGCCCGAGGGCCCCACCAGACCAACCAAAACAGCACACTCATGCCCCTAGCCCACCCAAATCCACTCACACAAACACTAGCACACGCCCCCCCCTCCCCCCAAACCCACTCCCACCCCCCAAACCCACTCCCACAGCCCAAATCCACTCACACAAACACAAACACACGCCCCCCCCTCCCCCCAAAACCACTCCCACCCCCCAAAAAGCCACCACCCCTACCTGGTATAAAGGACTTCACTTGATCAGCACTGAGAGTGTGCTTGAGTTATTTGTAGCAATTCAGCCGATGACTTCACTTGATCAGCACTGAGATAATTATTTGAGTCATTTGCTCAATTCAGCCGATGACTTCGATTTGGGTCTCGTAGTTAGTAGTTTGTGCCACCACTTTTTCAGGCCAAATTTCAGGCAGTTCTCAGAATTCTCAGAAATTCTCAGAATTCTCGATTCAGAGGCAAAAAGGTCAGAATTATCCAAATATTGGCAAAAGTCTCGGTTTCGAGGTATGAGCTACGAACTTACAAAGTTTTCGGAAAACCCAAATCTAAATCATCCGATGAATTGCTATAATTAAATGCCAGCAGCTTCTACCCAACCAAATCAATGTTTGATTCAACTCATTCAAATAATTAACTTTGCTCAAAATAAACGTTTGATTCAAGTAATTCAACTAATTAACTTTGCACAAAATAATTGTTTGATCCCAGTAAAACATATAATTAGGCTTGCAACAATTCGATATTACAATTAGAATCACACTTCAACAAAGCCCTTGTGGGCAGGAATTGTTTTCCCGCTACCTATTCCGATCGCTACCTGAGACCCCGTTTTGGCCAACCCCGACCCCATTTGTTTTACCTCAGACCCCATTTTGGACAACCCTGTCCCCACTTGTTTTGCCTGAGACCCCATTTTGGACAACCCTGACCCCATTTGTTTTACCTGAGACCCCATTTTGGACAACCTTGACCCCATTTGTTTTACCTGAGACCCCATTTTGGCCTGCGCTTAGCGCTTAACAGGCAACTGAACCCCCTGTAGCAGTCCTAAACCCAGGAAGCTACCACTTTCTGAACTGAAAAATGCTTGCAAGAATATTTAATCCCTGGGGACTATCAGCCCCTTCTCCTAACAATTTGACTTTTTGAATTCATTCAACGTAGACCACCGGGAGCCTTCTTGTAGCGTCTTCTAGCCACAGAGGCAGAGGCACAGCAGCTGAAGGAGCGGCAGTGCCTTAACCTCAACCCCCAAACACATTGAATGTAGACCACTGGAAGTCTTCTTCTAGCATCCACAGAGGCAGAGGCACAGCAGCTGAAGGAGTGGCAGTGCCTTAACCCTTAACCCCAAACCCTAAACCACAAACCCGAAACCTCAAACCCGAAACCACAAACCCGAAACCACAAACCCAAAACCCATGGAATGTAGACCATTGGAAGCCTTCTTCTAGCGTCCACAGTGGCGGAGGCACAGCAGCTGAAGGAGCGGCAGCGCCTAAACACTAACCACTAAACCCAAAACCATAAACCCATGGAATGTAGACCACTGGAAGCCTTCTTCTAGCGTCCACAGAGGCAGAGGCACAGCAGCTGAAGGAGCGGCAGGCCATGCTCAGTTCTCACGGAGTGGCAAGTATGTACCTCAATGCTGCAGCAGTACAAGAGCTAGAACCAGCTGTCAGCATACCGGAGGTTGGGGGAGGCCTCGTCACTGATTTGGATTCTCAGATTGTGGGTAGGAGACATATGAACTCCATTGTTTTCTTTCTTACTGTGCACTTTTTAACTGTGCACTGTGTACTGTGCAGTGTAGTGTAATGTGTAATGTGTAATGTTGAATGTAACCCGTTGGGTTAAGTGTGGCGGAGGCCCTGTCGCTGATTTGGATTCTCAGATTGTGGGTAGGGAACATATGAACTCCATGTTTTACTTGTTTACTGTGCACTCTGGTTTTTACTGTGCACTTTTTAGCTGTGCACTGTGTACTATGCAGTGTAGTGTAATGTGTAATGCGTAATGTAGCCTGTTGGGGTAAGCGTGGAGGCAGCCTTGTTACTGATTTGGATTCACAGATTGTGGGTGGGAGACACGTGAGCTCCATTTTCTGTATTCTGCAAAGTGTACTGTGCAATGTAGTGTAAAGTGTCCTGACAGAGAGTGGGTGGAGACAGCTGTGTTGCAGATTTGTATTCTCAGATTGTGAGTAGGAGACACGTGAAATCCATTTTCTGTATTATGCATTGTGAACTGTGTACTGTGCAGTGCAGTACTGCGAACTGTGCTGTACGCTTGTACTGTAAACTGTGAATTGTGTACTGTACACTTGCACTGTGAACTGTGTACTGTGCAGTGTGTAGTGTAATGTGTAGTTTGTACTGTACCCCGTTGGGTTTAAGCGTAGAGGCAGCCTTGTCGCTGACTTGGATTATCAGATTATTTACTGTGCAGTGTAATGTAATGCGTAATTTTTACTGTACTCCATCGGGGTGAGGGTGGAGGTAGCCGTGTTGCTGATTTAGATTCTTGGATTGTGGGTTGAAGACACATGAACTCAATTTGCTGAACTGTGCACTGTGTACTGTGTACTGTAAGGGTGGAGGGAGCCCTGTTGCTGATTTGGATTCTCAGATTTAGGGTAGGAGACTCATCGACTCCATTTCTGTACTGTGTACTGTGTACTGTGTACTGTATCCACCCTCACTTTGTTTCTTTCTCAATTATCTGTACTGTGTACTGTGTACTGTATCCACCCTCACTTTTTCTTCCAGTTCGTAACTTCACCTCAACCTCTAGGATCGTTCAACAGTCTTTGGAGTCTTCTAAAAATAATCAGGCCTGTAACATTCCACACAGGTACTATTCAATGTGAGTGCTCGTGTGATGATTTATTGTGTGCATGGCTGGGCATGGCCGGGCATGGCCCATGATATTGTACACTTTTTCCAGTTCGTAACTTCACCTCAACCTCTCACCCTCACTCTGTTTCTTCCTCATTTTCACCTCAAATCAAAGTTCTTACATTTACCTCAACCTCACACCCTCCCTTTGTTACTTCCTCAATTTCACCTCAAACCAAAGTTCTTATATTCACCTTCACCTTCCATCCCCCCTGCATTCTAAAGTGGCTGAGCGACGGCCAGCTTTATTATCAGTGTAACGGCTAGTTTCATTATCAATTTAATTATTAAATGTACTTCAACCTCCCACCCTCCCTGCATGTCAGAGTGGCAGAGCGACGGCCAGCTTTATTATCAGCGTAATTCTTAAATCTACCTCAACCTCCCAGTCTCACTTTGTTTCTTCCTCAATTGCAATGCTTCAGCCAACGTTTTAGAATTCGAAAACATTAATCAGACCTGAGAAAGCGATGGCCAAATTCTCAAACAAACATTAAAAACGTGAAATAAATAGGGTTGGGCCGACATATGAACGTATGATCATACGTTCATATATGCATACATATATTCGCGTGTAAGTTTTTTTCGCGAAACGTATACTCATACGTATGCCCAAACGTATTAGTAGTGTAGGTCGAAAAGTGCAACACGCTTCACGACATTTAACTTTCTCGGTTTCCATTCATTTTTTGATTTAGATAGCTCAGGAAAACTATTGACCTCCTCTATCACACTATGCAATACAATTAACCTTTCGAGTGTACCTTTTTGTTTAAATGTGGCCCACAGTTTGATTTAGATAGCCATACAGCAGGCACAGATATCAGAGTGTCACCTAGCCTTCCATTCCATTGTGCTCTCATGTGGGCTCGGTGGATTGATAGTGCAAGCCTAGTGCAATGTGAACATGGACAATATTGCAATATAGTTATATAATTATTTTGTACGCAGTTATATATAGTCATATACTAAACCAACTGGCGTTGAATGGCTCCCTTAGATTGGCACCACGCTTCTCGGTCGGCGCGCTTTCTGGTTGTGATTCTTTTTCTGGGAGTTGGACGACCCTAAAATTGCCAGATTATTTTTTTTGACAGTTGATATGTCATGCCAATGAAATTAGCTACGTGACAATACCTTTAGACGCATGTGAAAGTATTTTCTCTAGAAGTACATTGAATTCCCATACGCTTTCATACGTTTATATGCCTACGTTCATGCGTTCATACGGCATATCAAATCAAATATATTTGTGTATGCTTCCCAACCCTAGCAATAAACGATGAATCGTGCCTGAACAAGTCCTAAGCAGCGTCGCAAGCAACGCTAAAAAATGGCGTAGTGTGTTGACAACAGAACGAAAGGTGGCAACAGAAGCGAGTTAGTTACAAGAACGTTGCCTGAAGTGTCAGGCTTCGTCTCGGGGGGGCAGATGGACGGTCGTACGCACAAACAGACAACGGGGTAACCCTGGGGGCTCCGCCCCCTTGAAGAGGGTCTCCGCCAAAAATCACTGCCGCCCTCACTTTGTGTTTGCCTCAATGTCACCTCAAACCAAAGTTCTTAAATTCACCTGAACCTGAACACATGCAGCAACCCAGTCGCACCCCCACCAACCCCCACACACCACCCACCATACCCACACACCCCCACGCCCCCATACTCATACCCACCAACATACCCCACCGCCATACCCACCCACCATAACCACCACCTCCACCACCACCATGCCCACCACCATACCATACCCATACACACCATCGCCCCTCACTTTGTTTCTTCCTCAATTTCACCTCAAACCAAAGTTCTTTAAATTCACCTCATCCTCCCACCCTCCCTTCGTTCCAGAGTGGCAGAGCAAGGGCCAGGTTCATGCTCAACTGGTGCCAGGCACACCCTCAATTTCCCTTCAAACCAATTTCTCAACTTCACCTCATCCTCCTACCCTCCCTTCGTTCCAGAGTGGCAGGAGCAACGGCCAGGTTCATACTCAACTGGTGCCAGGCACACCCTCAATTTCCCTTCAAACCAATTTTCTTAACTTCACCTCATCCTCCCACCCTCCCTTCGTTCCAGAGTGGCAGAGCAACGGCCAGGTTCATGCTCAACTGGTGCCAGGCACACCCTCACTTTGTTGCTCTCATGGATGAACCTGTTGAGAGGATCTTGATGGAGTAAGTTTGCTAGTTGTTTTTATAAAAGCAGTAGTCTATTGCATTTTATTTATTTTATAAAAACAGTTGTTCGTTGTCATTTATTTATTTTTATACAAACCTGTACAAACTGTACTTAGTTGCAGCTCTTTTGGATGAGCCTGTTGAGAGGATCTTAGTGTAAGTTGGTCAGTTTTTTATAAAAACAGTAGTTAATTGCCTTGTATTTATTTTATTAAAAACAGTAGTTTATTGACATTTATTTATTTTATACAAACAGTATTTTATTGTTGCTCTCGTGGATGACCCCGTGAGATGATCAGGATGGAGTAAGTTGGCCGGGTGTTGGGCTCAGGGAGCTGCCTAGAGCTGCTGCTCGTAGCTGAAAAGAAGAACTATGGTTGAAGGTTGAGAGGGTGTTAGACCTGACCTGTCAGTACATTGTTGTGGTGCCCCCCCCCCCCCCCCCCCCCCCCTCCCCCCCTCCTGGAGGGCACGAGCCCCCAGAATTTTAAACCCATTGTCCGTTTGTCTGACCGACCTGCTGAAAAAACTAAGCCTGACTCGTCAGCCAACTGTCTCATAACTAACTGGTCAGTCAGCTCTTGTCTGGTGCCACCCGTCGTTCCGTTGCCAGCAACTCTCCACCAATTTTCCGCGTCGCTCTGCGACGCTGCACAGAACTTGTTTCAGCTTCTGTTTGTGCGGCAAAATTGCAAGCGCAAGCCTGATTTCAGATGTGCGGCAAAATTGCAACGCAAGCCTGATTTCAGGATTGTGAAGTAGCACAGTAAAGGGCGGAGCGCTAAGCGTGGAGCACGGGAGGAAGTACGTGGGGCAGCGCGTCGCCATTGGGGTCGTACCGAGTCGCTCAATTTGCGGCGCATCGCACACAAAAAGCTGGCGGCTGCTGCACCTTCAACTTTGGAGCTTTGTGGGTGCAGTGTATGCATGTTTTTTATTTTTCCGGCTAAACCCTCAATTTGTGGCCCTTATGGCATGAGGGAACCCGTTGAGAATTGTGGCGCATTACACAAACAAAAAATAGTTTATTGTCTTTTTTATTTATCGCATAAAAACAGTAGTTTATTGCCTTTTATTTATTTTATTAAAACAATCGTCTATTGTATTTTATTTATTGTATCCATTTGATTGTTTGACTCAATCTGAACTGCCACTGCACGATTTGATTTGGAACTTCATTGTTTTATGTTTGGTTGAATGTTTGTTTGTTTGTTTGTTGATTGTTTGGCTCCACTTTTTGTCCCACCATCAAATAATCAAGATAATTATAACTATCCGGAGGGTCTATTAATAATACTACCGGTATGACGATCTGACATGTACAAGTACTACCGGTATGAGATCTGCTATGTACAAGTACTACCCGTATGAGATCTTGATAGGTACAACGTACTACGGTATAAATAGATCTGATAGGACGAGTAACTACCGGCCATGAGATCTGATATGCTACAACATACCAGGATGGATCTGATATGTACAAAGCACTACGCATGAGATCTATATGCACCAAGTTACTACGGCATGAGATCGCAGATAAGATCAGATATGGTCCAAGTGCATCATGCGGCTTTAACAGAAGTACCATACACTGGACATACCCACCCACTCCTCTACTACCATGGCACCCCAAAGCCTTGTTGAAAACCTAAAAACCGCCTTTTGGGCGGCTGGGCGTTAGTGTGGCAGCTGGCGGATGGAGCAGGTAGCTTTTGAGTTCAGCAGTGGGCCAATCGAGTGGCGAGGACATTCCCCGCCCCCACAAAGGCCACTTACTTGAGATGATGCCCCCCCCTAGTATGCCGCGTGTGCAGCGTGGCATGATGGAGATGTCCTATGTTAAGGTGAAGACGGTTGGGGGTGCGCTGGGTGGGGGGGACTAGGGTTGGGTGGGTTGGGGGGGGGGGGGGGGGGGTTGGGGGGGGGGGGGGGGCTATAACAAGCACTAACAGGATCATACGGCGCCAGACTGGTTACAACCGTCAATGCCGACCCTTTGTGCACCTACTCCTTTGTAGGAGTCGGCAACACATCACTGAATACTTGGCCCCTGCCGCTGTTTGTGTCGGGAAGATCCACCTCCTGGGGTGAAATTCCTTGCATAATAGAAATAAACATTGTGGCTTGCCAGTTCCCAGGTAGCTAGCTAGCTACTATGACCGGAATTCACACTTAAATATCTGGTCCCGATTGATCACAATTTCTCCCGTTCAAGCCTGCTTCAAACCTCTTTACCCACCCACCCACCCATCCACATCCTCTCCGAAGTACTACGCACGGAACGTTGTACCGCCATCCGCATTATCCCCCACCCCCCCCCACCCCCCACCCGCACACACCACACACACACACCACACACACACACACACAAACACAACACACACCTTCAAATTATGTCACACCCTCACATTATCCCCAACCCAACCATTGACTCAACAAAAAAATTGCATCCCCCATTGTTTAACAAGGAAATTGCCTCCACCCCTGTTACCTGCATTAATTTGTTGATGGGTGTATTGCTCATGCTCCCTCACCAACCCACCACCCACTCTACTACACCGCCCACCCAAAACACTCCCTCTCGCAGCACTACACACGCACACCCGGACCCCCCTACTTACCACCGAACACAGCCCAACTCACCAGCACAAACACCACCACCGCCGCGACATCATCACCGCCACACC
>JACBWV010000120.1:0-38684 GCA_013435795.1 Chlamydomonas sp. ICE-L | reverse complement strand
CACCATGCCAGCTACCTTGTACCCGCAGTACCGCACGCTATGAGTAGAACTCCGTCAACTCGGCCTTTCGACAAAATCCATTGCACAGTTCGTTTTGAAAGGCCTATACATATCAACGCCATGCATCGACAGTTGTCATCCTGGACCTGTCAGGTTCAGCTCCAATGGATCTTTCGTAAACCAACCTTGGACGATGTAAACCCGTCGCACAGTTTTGTTCGCGGCATCATTTTCATGCATACTTTCTCTTGCACTCGGGGCTACCGAGCGCTGCCCGGCTCAGGATTTTTGGTCGAAGGACCCGGTCGAAGTCGCTTGCTGCGCTGCGAGCACAAGGTGAGAATTCGGAATACAGAATCCTGAAGAATGGTGCCAGGAGTGCATGCTAGAAGTTGCGTGCATTAGGTCGACGCCTGGCTGAAGTTTGAAGGTTTTCGGCCCCCCCCCCCCTCTATCCTAGCCCCCCGCTTGCTGCGCTGCGCGCACTTGGTGAGAATTTGAAAAACCAGAATCCTTGAAAATGGTGCCAGAAGTGCATGCTGGAAGTCGCGCGCCTTAGGTCGATGCCCGGCTGAAGTTTGGAGGTTTCCCGTGGGTCCCCTGTGGAATTTGGTTTAACCTAAGCCCCATGCCCCACCCATAAGGCCTTGTAAGTGACCTGCGGCCATCCATACAGCCATGCAAGTGACCCACCCCCACCCAGACCGCCATGCAAGTGACCCAACCCCACCCCACACAGCCATGCAAGTGACCTTCCCCCACCCATACAGCCATGCAAGTGACTCACCCCCACCCATACAGCCATGTAATTTCACAAACACAAACACAAATACAAAGATAAACAAAGTGCCTCCCACATACTGCCCCCCCCCCCCCCCCCCCCCCCACCCCACCCTCCCACACCCACCCACACTGCCGCACACGCACTAAACAAACTTGCACTACTTGTTTGTAGGATGGGAAAATCACGAGCAACACCTGGATTCCAAAAGGGCCACGTTAATCCAAAAAGTGAGAATGGATGAAGAGTAATATGTCTGTACACAGCAAACTCCAGTTTGGTTGGCAACTTGCTTGGCACACATGCAAGCATGCATATACTTAAATTGTGTTGCTGTCGAGGGGATACTGTGTGGTGTGAGTGCAATGGCAGCTCAGTTGTAGATGCACATGCATACTAAAGACCAGCCAGCTAATGTGAAGTATAACCTTTGTTTAATCTTTCACCATGTAGAAGGGACCTCGGTTGACGGGAACGCACCAGCCTCTACTAGTGAGCCCGCTAGCGGCTCCACAGCGGTCCCTACCAGCGGGCACGCACCAGCAAGCACCTCCGCACAGCAGGAACCTGCTACGCAGCACTTGACGAAAGGACATGGGAGAATAGCTAGAACTACAGTCAAGCGCAGCCTTGGTGAAACCCTCAAAGCAACCACTGAAGGCAATAGCTTACACGTTGCAATTGCCAGGCACATATTTACTTTGGTATGATCTAGAGTCCCCCCCAAACACCGCAATCGCCAGCACGACCAGCTGCAGCGCACCACCACTTAACACCCACTGCTTTTATTTTTGGCTAAGAGCAGCAGCTTCTAGGCAGCTCCACCAGCCAGCCACTGGGCTACGTCCCACAATTTAAGCATTGTTAGAAAGCTGATTGAGTCAGCTTCAAGGTTCACTAGCTTGTGGTGGGTTGGGCTAAATAGCCAGCTAAGGGAGCTGCCTAGAAGCTGCTGCTCGGAGACGAAAAATAAAAGCATAGCTTACCCACCCTTTATTTGAACCCCTCAACAACCATGCAGGTTGCAAGGACACCCCACCACTCCCCCCTCCTCCGGAACCTCTTCCCTTCTCCGGAACCTCTTCCCTGGCTACATCTCCTGATAAGAAGAAGCAGAAGCAGAAGAGCTCTGGGTCTGATGCTGATGATGAGGATGAGGATGCTGAGAATGAGGATGCTGATACTGACATGGAGCAAGCGCCAGCAAGTGGCTCAAGGAGCCTTCCGTTGCCAGGAGGAGTGGACCTCTCACCTGCTGGTGCTGAAGGTGAAACATTGCTGGATGGAGCTCGCCCAGCCGGACTGGGGGGGGGCGGGCTGCATGGCTCACCAGCTGGCCTGCAACAAGCGCCCAAATCGTATCCTGGCATGCACACTCGCCGTGTGTCAAGCAGGTTTGGGAGTTGTGTAGGCAGCGATGTTGGGAGCACTGTAGGGAGTATGGCGGGGGGTGTTGATCTCGTGATGTATGGCATAGACCGAGGAGTCAGTGCATAAGTCCCTGAGGTGCTATGCGAAACCGGCGAGTTGTTTGCTGGTGTCGAGGACATGGAGCACAAGCTCAAGAACATTGGGCAATCCATAGGGCTGCAGAAGCTAGGCCCTAAAGTGAGTGTGTTGAAGCAGTGCAACCACACCCAAGCCACCAAGCTCGGCAGAGCAGGCCAAGCAGCTTGAAGCCTGGGATGAGGCCAAGGAACATTCAGTCGGGCACTTGTTGTCTGCCCCTGCCTTGTTGTATACAGCTGTCACTGCTCCAGTACCTACAAACGAGCCAGCCTTTACACGCCATGTTTCCCTGATCCGTGGCGGCACAGACAAGAACAGGACGGCCCCCTATGCCGCCATGTTCTTGGACCTAGCCTTCATCCAAGCTGTGTCTGATGCTGGCTTCCACGTCTGTGCATGTGCCATGTTGGTCTTTGGCCGAGGGTTCCAGGCTGCTGACACGACAAGCTTGACATGGGGAGAGCGTTTTGCGTGCTTTCATGACCAAGCATTGCTTTGTGCGCACTTGTTGCAACCCTTCTACAAACGGGTAGATTCCCTTCCACAGAAGGTTAGGGGCTTGCCTGTCAAGATATTGACATCCCTGCTGTATAACTACGAGAGCTTGTGGTATGTACGGCTGCACGGGTTGTTTAGGGAAAGCTACCCCCTTGCCCCTAGGGCCATGGTTCCCCTCGGTAAGAGTGGCACAATGGAGGATGCCCCATGGACCCCCCATGTACTATCTTCCATGATGGAGGATCCGGTGGCCTATGAAGCCTTGTTGCATCCAGTGGACACCCTAGCCACCCCCAGGACCCGCAGGTACCCAGCGGTGAAGGGGTACAACATCCGTGCGGCGGGCACAAACCCCGTGGAGACTTTCTTCAGCCAGAGCACGCAGAATTTGCAGGTAAGGCATGCGTAGGATAGACTCGTACATTGGTAGAATTTTGATCGCATGCGCATGAGTGGGAGGCACACGCCGGTCTGTTGCTTCTGTATAAATGTGCCACACACATGCCGAGGGGGCATGGGGGACTTGATGATCGATGACCCATATGCATGCACATGTTCTAGATTGTACAATACCTTACCATTACCCACCAACCACCTTGTTCTCCTCAGTACCGACCGTCACTTGGGCCGTTTCGATACGGGCTGGCCAAGATTGTTTACCTTGCTCGCCTAATGGTGATGACGGACGAAGAGCGTGGGTTCTACTTGCCCGATGCAGCGAAGAGGGACTTGGCTTATGAGCACCACATCCTGCGCATGAACACGGGAATTGACATGCAGCGAAGAGGGACTTGGCTTATGAGCACCACATCCTGCGCATGAACACGGGAATTGACATGCAGCGAAGAGGGACTTGGCTTATGAGCACCACATCCTGCGCATGAACACGGGAATTGACATGCAGCGAAGAGGGACTTGGCTTATGAGCACCACATCCTGCGCATGAACACGGGAACTGACATGCAGCGGCAGCAGGAGAAGCACAAAGATGGGAAGGATAGCAAGTCTTCTGACTTGACTAAGGCCCTGTCAACTGTCACAGTCCGTCAGCACCACAAGTCCTCTGCACACTAGGGCACTACACGTCCTCCGCTTCCTCCTCTCCCTCTGCCTCCTCCTCCCCCCCTGCCTCACCCCCCCCCCCCCCCCCCCCCCTGCCTCACCCTCCTCCTCCTGCCCTGTCTCCCCCTCCTCGGCCTCTGCCTACCCTAGGATGATCCTTTTCCAACGTGGGGTCCTTTGCTATTTTGGGGTGTAACAAGCAGCAGCTTCTGGGCAGCTCCACCGGCAGCTCCCCTGACTGTGGACTCGTGCTTATTGGACTGCATAGCTTTTTATTTTTTTGCTAAGAGCACAAGCTTCTAGGCAGCTCCCTTGACTGTGGACCTGTACTTAGTGGACTTCACAGCTTTTATTTTTTCTGCTACGAGCAGCAGCTTCTAGGCAGCTCCCCTAACTGTGGACTGCTACTTAGTAGACTTCGCAGCCTTTGGGGGGGGGGGGGGGGGGGGGGGGGGGCAGCTCCTCTGACTTTTGTGTTGTTGTTGTTGTAACGATTACATATTCCCATGCAATTATTTTTGCTACCGAAGACGGCGAGCTGCCAAATTGCTAGCTGGAGCCATGTAACCATGTTCAAGTGCTCCATAATCGGATCCAATTCTAAAATAATTGTTCTTCGCAGTTTGTGAGACTCTTTACAACCCAAGTTGATACAAATTCTTTGCTACTACTTTTGTTTGTGATAGGAAATTTCCACTGCACCACCCGAGGGGGGGGGGGGGGGGGGGGGGAATAACAACCTCAGAAGATGCGGTCTGGCGACTTTATTGTTGCCCCCCCCCCCCCCCCCCCCCCCCCCCCCCCTCAGTTAAAATGAAACAGTGGACACATAAGGAGAGGCTGGAGCCCATTCATGTTCCATGCATGGGCCTCGCCCTGCATGGGGCCCTGGGGGCAGGTACGGGATTCCATTCTGGCTCCCGATCACTAAGATCGCCAAACACCCCGCCCCAAACCATCCCACGACCATTATTAGCCCTTTCGAATCATTCGCGACCCTGGAGCGAAAGGATGTAGCTCGAAGATCCGGGGCGAAACAGCCCTTAGACCCTGGTGTCGGGCATTTGGCCCAGGCGCGCTGCGCTGAGAAAGTTGCTAGATCAGACAGTCGGTGAGATTGTTAAGGAAGCATAGGCGGTCAATTGCTGCGCAAAAGCATTGCCATTGGTAGTCTATGCGCTGAGAAAGAATCATCGCGTTCGACCCTCAGGCCCCCTCTGGGCCGGTACGGTACTCGCATGGGGGGGGGGGGGGGGGGGGGGGGGGTGAACCAGCGGTACCAGCGGACGGTTCCCCAGTCTGGCCCGCCTGGGAAGATTCCTGGGATTCTTTGTACTCAGGGATTGTCAGTCATTGTCTGTAATTTTATAGATGCCTTTATTATTTTTTCATGAGTCAATCTTGATCAGTTTAGTCTGGCTATCCAGAATAATGTCAAAGGAAATGTCTATAACACCTCATGCATCTCTGAATGCATCTTTGTACGGTAATCCACGAGACCAGCATTATTTGTTGAAATTGAAATTGAAATTGTTACATCCGTGTAGAACCGTTACTCACAGGACGTGAAGTTAAGGACACCATAGCGTAAGCCGGAGCTAGCTATAGTCACCGTAGGGCCATCTCAGTAAAAAGAATTACCACCGATGCCTGACCGGCAGGCACCGTAGCCACATCATGCCAGTGCAGCTTAATACGGGGGTTTTTCACCCCGGTTGGGAAGCACCGACACAATGCAGCTGGCAAGACAAAACCTGAGAGGGGGGACGGTCTATGTGCTAGTCCCCGGGTATCGACCCGGGGTGTGCTTCCATAAAACGTCTGCACTGTAAAATACTCTGAAAGCTAGTGATGGTGTGGGAGTGGACTGTGTCCGCCAGTTTGAGGGCACATGATCTCTGAAGTCCAAGAGTGGTCATAGAAGTCAAAAAAGAGGTTGGAATAGTACCAGTTGTTCCAACGGTGATAACTTCATAGTGAACGAGGTATCCAGCCGATCTAAGGCCATTTACTAATTCAACATGCTGGGCGTGTTTAGTGATAAACTTAGTAGCATGGTTGGTATCAGAGCAGTATCCAAGCTCAAGAACCCAGAGTTCTTTATCAGACATACAGGTAGGAGAGTCTATGTCAGGTAGGACGGCAAGATCAGGTCTCATTCTCTTCCAGTCCGCTACAGTAATAGTGGAGGGGCGTAACCAGTCAGGGAGACGTTTGCCCAGGACCCCCCTGGGGAGGTCCTCTTCCTTGCCAGCGTCCATGATCATTCTGCGGGATCCCAGGGCTCTGGTGCAAATGGCCTTGTGGATGAGTCGCACTGCGGCGTCATGTCTCTTGATATAGAGCCCCTTGAAAGTCCGGTGTGTGCAGCCCGCCAGGATGTGGCCCGCTCCGCCCTCACAGGTGTGGCAAATGGGGCATAGGGAGTTCGTGGGTGGGTGAGTGCTTGTAATATAAGGGAGTTTCCAGCGGAATGCAAGTTTACGGTTCCACAGCCTACCCCAGCGGGCTTTAAGGATGTGGAATTTAGTTTTATGTTGGATAAGGGTTGAGGTCCAAAATTTGTTACTTGCATGAGGAAGTTGGTGGGGAGTGTTATCAGCCCAGGTGGTTGCATAAATCCCTTTAAGAGGGTGTTGGCCAAGGTGGCAGCTAGTGGGCAGGTTAGAGGTGATACCTTGTGTACGGTTAGGTGCTAGGATGCGTGGGGGAATATCTCCCATGGGTGTGCGAGGAGGTTGAACTGTGGGCCAGTAGACATTGTGGCGGGGGATTTCCCCAGTGTTGTCAGTAAAATTGGTGGAGGCAGGGTGCTCAGCTGCCTTGCGTGCCAGAATGTCTGCCCTGTCATTTCCAAGGATACCTGTGTGGGAACGGACTTTACAAAGAGTGGTGTGTGAGCCATGCAGGATGCGTTGAATGAGGTGTTTTTGAATTGATTGCAGAAGTTCAGTATGAATGGAACGGGTTGTTGTGGTAGGGTCATGAATCATTTTTTTAATAAGTTGAAGAGAGCAGAGGCTGTCTGTATGGAGTGTAAGGGATTTGTCGTAGTCAATGTTGAGAAGGGCTTGGTGGATGGCTACCAGTTCTGCCCTGTTGTTAGTTTTGGTGGCCCCTATTCCCCCAGGGTTGATGGTGTAGCTTTGTCCTGCAGCCGGGACATATACTGCAGCACCTTTTTTACTAGGGTGCCCTGGTTTACCTTTTATTAGGCTACCATCTGTGTAGACCTGGAGGCCTGAGGAGGGGGTAGCTGGGTGAAGACAAGGGTGAGTAGTGGTAAGAAGAGAGGGAGGAGGGTGTTGGTGGAGTGGAGTTTGCCAAGGATTTTTGGCAAGAGATTTGAGTTTCCGGGGGTAAGTAATGACAATGTCAGAGAAGGTAAGAGTGGGAGGTGGAGTGATAGTAGAGGGCTCCCAGGATGAGGAGAGGCTTTGCATGTAGTATGTCCATTGGTCAATAAAATCTGGGAGTTTAGGAAAATAGGTATCTTGGCTGTGGGGGTTGCATATAAGGATGAGGTGTAGTTTGTGGGTGGAGGGTGAAGTGTGAGATTTGCTGCCAAGCCAAATTTCAGAGGTAGTATAAAATTCAGACTGCGGTCTGGAGTCAATATAGTGAATCCAGGAGTGGTGGAGGAGGGTTTTGTAAGGGGCGGCAAGGTCGTCAGGGAGGAGCATCAGGGTGCAGGTAGGGCTGAGAGTATTTTCAGCATGGTCAGCACTGGCTAGGGCCCACCTTAGAGCTTGGTGTGCTTGTGTCGTGGAGTTAGGAATGTCCACCAGTGAGCCCCCAGTCCAGATGGTAAGAAAGGGGTCTTGGTTGGAGCCAAAGAGCTGATCAGCAGGGCTGGTAGAAGAGAAGCTGGTGAGGCTTTGGTCGTAGCTAAGGGGGTTAGAAGTACGATGGTGAGTAATGCCCAGAGCAGCTGCTGCTTGGTAGAGAAAGGAGAAAGAGTGTTGGTAGCAGCAGGAGCAGCTCTGTATCTGGTGAAGAGGGCAGCTAAGTCAGTGTGGTATGTTCCTCCTTGGGTCAGTTGGTTCCATTTGGTAGGGTGGTGATTTTTGAAGTGGTCATAGTTTTGTTTGAGAGAGGTTAGTCTGTCGTTGGGAATGTGCCCAAGACAGTGACCAGTGGGGTTATAAAGATATGAAACGTTGGTGTGTGTGTGTATGAATTGGTCATCCAGAGTGGTGAGGATGCCTGTTTGTATAATGTAGGCTGAGGGTGGTTGAATGTCCCAGTCTGGGTGCCTGTCTGTGTGTCAATTTTCAGAAGTTTGTGAACAAGGTTGTGGTTGTCAGCATTAAATCCTGGGGAGGTGGCCCATTGGCCTTGTTGTTGAAGGTTAGTAAGGTGGGTGTCCTTCCTAGGGTTGAGGTGTGTGGTTAATGGGGGAGTAGTTTTAAAAGTGTGGGTTAATTGGTCGTATGCTGGTTGTCCCAAAAGTTCAACAAGGTGAGACGCATGGTGAGATTGGGGTTTCCAATGTATGGTGGAGGTAGTGGAGGTAAGAGATGTGCTGTGGTGGATGCTGTATCCCATGTGTGTGTAGGAGTTGATATGTTCGTTGTGCATGATGGTTGGGGCCCATTGAACGTGGACAACAGTGGAAGTGACTAGTTTGTCGTCGTTGTAGGAGCGCTTGCCCCGCCAGCTCGTGATGTGCAGGGCTTTGTATTGGGATCCGTAGGTAAGGTGGAGCAGGCGCGCCGGTGGTGCAGGTGCGCTGCTGTCGGGGGATGTCATGGCCTCGCGGATCCTGTCAGGGTGTGAGGTGGGAGTTATTCTATATGCACGGTGAAATTTAGAGGTGGAGGAGTGACGGATCCAGGATTTGCACAAGTAGTGGCGTGCTGCCCAGGTGGCATCACTGCTGGGGCAGCCCCATGCTTGGTGCGCGTGACTGCCTTCGGTCTGCGTGGGCCACGCCCACCATTGGTTTCCTTCCAGGTCCCCAATGGAATCCGCCTCGTAGTCTGCGTCAGTAACAGTGGCGTGAGGTTGGTAACGCTGGGTGGGTGGGGTGGAGGGTTCAATAGAAGCAGGAGATTTAACGTTATCGGTTGTGTTCTGCGCAATTGCGTAACCGGGCGCAAGTTGTCGGTGTGAGAGGGGAAGTGGGTCAGAGTGTATTGGGGAGGCGACAGTTTGGAGGGAGGAGAGGTGAGCGGTGAGGCGGTTCAGGGACCGTTTGTGGTGTTTAGTAACTTTGTGTAAGGTGATAAGAGAGAGATCTGTAGTGCTGACAAGGTGAGTTCCCATGGGGGTGACCAGGTCATGGTATGAATAGATGGCCAGGTCATGGAATGGAGTCATGAGTGATACAGGGATTGCCTGTGGAGGGAGAGGAAGAGAGTGTATGTTAAGTTTGTCAAGAAGTTCTGTGTCATTCCAAGAAATTGTTATGTCAGATTTTTTAATAATTTCCAGCTGGCGGGCTAGGGACATATACTTAAGTTGCTTGCGGGATAGAGAGAGAGGATCTAGAGTGGTCATGGTGGAAGTTGATTTATTAAGGAGAGCTCTAGTGAGGATTCCCAGGTGACCTTGGTCGTTCATGGACTGGGTGAGGGCTGTTGCAGTAATCTGGGTGTATTCAGTGAGTAGTGAGGGCACCCCTAGTCCTGCCTCTGTTTTAGGGAGGTGGAGTGCTCTTGTCGGAAAAGATCTGGGAAGGGAGCAACAGAGTTTAACTGTTTTTAATACTGCTCTGTCAATGACGTGAATGTCGGTTAGTGAGAAGGGAGCTACTATCATGGGGTATTTAATAGCTGCTCTGACACATTGTGAAATTATTCGTAAGCATTGGGTGGGGGTTGCCCTGTTTTTAGCTTTGGTGAGGATACTCAGCCCTTTATTGTGAATGGTTTCAATAGTAGAGTGGAGTTGAGTTTTCCAATTTAAGGTAAGTGAGATGTGAACCCCCAAATATTTGTAGGCTTGGTCAGGCGGCTGGTAGGTAGCATAGGAGTTTCCTAGTGGAATTGTATCTAGCCTTTGTTTGAGAGTGTTGTTGTGAGTAGGTTGAGAGGGGTGTGATTTGTGGAGTATGCCACTGACCACACATTTGGTGGCGTTAAGAGGAATGCCCGACCAGATGCTAAAAGTTTGAACTTTACCACATTGGATGCGAAGGTCCTCTGAGCTGCCGGTTAGGACAGCAGTGTCGTCAGCATACCCCAAGCTGCTGGTGTGGTGTTCATCTGCTGTTTTGGAGGGTAGGGATGCTGCTCTGTATCCTCGTCCCCCAGAACGGAGCCATCTGTGTAGGGGTTCTAGAAAGATAATGAAGAGTAGGGGGGAGAGAGTATCCCCCTGGATGGTGCCCCTAGTGATGGGGATGGGGGAGCCAGGTGTATTGTTAAGGAGAATATGTGTAGTAGAGTTTGTGTAGATTCCTTTAATAGTGTCTATAGTGTCGTGGGTGTAACCCAAGCTGTGCATGATGCAGAGAAGTTTATGGTGATCAATCATGTTAAAAGCAGAGCTAAAGTCGAAGTAGGCAGCATAGAGGTCCTGGTGGAAGAGGGCAGCGTCCTCAATGTTGTGGAGTAGGTTCAAGAGTTGTCTATAGGTATTTTTGTCTTTTCTGAAACCTTCTTGGCAGGCGCTAAGAATGTGGTTGGTTTCAGAGTAGGTAGTAATAGTGTTAGTAACAAGGGAGGTCCAGAGTTTGGCTACAGCATTGTTAAGGCCTATTGGCCTGTAGTTTTGAGGTAAGCAAGGATCTGATTTTTTGTAGAGCATGACTGTGTGTGAGGTTTTCCAGCAGTCTGGTGTTTCTCCCAGGATCCATACTAGCTGCATGAGTTTGATGAGGTGCATTTCCTGTGGGAGGCACATAAGTAATTCATTAGGTATGCCGTCTGGGCCAGTGGCTTTGTTGGTAGAGAGTTTCCTAATACAGTCAGCATAGGTGGTTGAGGAGGAGAGAAAGGTGTAGGGAGAGGCAGTGTTTTGTATGGAGTTGGCTGGAGTTTCCAAGTGGTATTTGTCTGTGTGTATTTCCCATGGAGGGGGGGTGGCGTGTCGTGTATAGTCATCTGAGATGGGTGGAGTGGGAGGTGACATGAGTTTTCCCATATGTTTAGTCATAACTTCCAGGAGACCCTGGGTGCTAGTGCTGAGTGTGTGTGTGGATGCGTCCAGTAGAGCAGTGGGTGTGTGTGTGTGATTTTCAGGAGAGAAAATATACCTGTGAGTTTGTCGTGCTTGTGTACTGAGGCGGCGTCGGAATTTCTTAATGGAGGCGGTTGCTCTCTCCTCTTTGAGTGCAACCTGCATGTGACGTAATTCTGTAATACTTTGTTTAATATCAGCAGTTAAGGAGAGACAATAGTCAGAGAGGAGTAAATTTTGAAAGTGCTGTTGTATTTTAATTTTAGTGGTAGGTGATTATGTGCCTGCCGTGTGAGGTGTGCTTCGAAGTTCCATGTATTTTTGTTGGTCAAGGTGGTTGGAAGCTGTTCGGAGTGCTTTAATGTGTTTAATATGGTAGTTAAGTCTTCTGTAGGTTTTGGCAGTTTGTCTTGGCAGGAAGGTGCCTGGTGTACTAGGCTTGGTAGGGCAGGTGTCAGTCATGATGGAGAGAGCTTGGTGAAGAGTGACCATGAGATGATTTGTCATGCTGTTAAGGTCTTCTGGTATGGTGGCTTTGAGTTCTTGTCTAATAGATTGAATGTGTGCAGATGTTTTATCTTCTCCCAGTAAAGTTTGTGCTATAGTCCAGGCTTTATCTATGTTAATGTGGCTGTGCTGGAATTGATGGAGAAATTGATTAGAGATGGCTTCTTTAGCTTTGGCCATGTCTTGTTGCTTGAGAGGAAGCTGCAGTTGAGGTGTTGGATTGTGAGGTGGTATGTCAAGGTTAGGAGGGGGAAAGAGAGAGGAGGTAATGTGTTGTTCCAGGGTCAAGTGGTCCAGTGTGTCTCCCATTTGGTGTGCAGTTTCTGTCACCGTGGTTGCAGTTGGGGGGTTGATGAGAATGATGTCATCTATCCTGCTACTGTAGGAAGTGTTGTCTGAGTAAGTGTGGGGACGTGGTGACGGTTGAATGTGAATTGGATATTTATTAAGGTGTTGATAGTGGGGCTGGTCCTCCAGGTGCTTGATTGTGTTGCTTCTATCAGTAAGGTAGTAGGCTGCATTCCAGTCTCCCCCTGCAATATAGTGATGAGAGGGGTTTTGGGATATAATGTAGTGAATGTGTTCATAAATTCGGGCTCTTTTGGCAGGGTCATTGCAGGGCATGTAGACACCTAAAATGTGGGTAGTGTTGTTAATAGTTTGATGAGTGAGATGACCAGCTATGTCAGTGGGGACTTCATGTTTAATTGGATGTGTAGTAAGAGTCTTTTTTATAAGTGTGATAACTCCAGCTGAGCGGGTTACAATGTTGTCTGCATTGGTAGCTTGCTTAATGGTTTTGCTGCTGTGATGAAAGTGGTAGTCAGATAGGTCTTGTTTGATCATAATAATTATACCTGTGTTGTTAGAGGTGAGTTTTGTTTCGGTGAGAATAGCAATGTCTGGCTCATTAGTTCGAATATGGTCGTAGAGTGTTTCCCAGGATGAGAAGATGCCTCTGCAGTTGGAAGTTATAATGTTAGTGAGATAGAGTGCAGTTTGCTGCTGTTGAACAGGATATGAGGTAGTGTGGGTTATTTTAATTCTTTTCGTTGGAAGGGTTTTTGTGGTGAGTCTGGGGGGAGTAGGTTTCTTGGTAGGAGGTTCTGCTCCAAAGATCCTGCTCTGGCGCATCTTGTTGCTGTCGGGTATGGCAGGTCTAGTAGGGATAGGAAGGTTAGTCTTGGGAGGTTGAGTTGTATCCCTGGGTGTTTTTTTGGTGGTCGGTGATTTATGTGTAGAGTTTGAGTGGAGGGAAGTGGGGTTGCAACGGGTAGAGGTTCTTTTAGGTTTCTTAGATTTGGGAGGCTCCTCATCATCAGAGACAAGGTCTACAGTTTCTGTAGGAGCTGGGGGCTCTGTAGGATCTGCAGGGTGAATGTGATCTGTAGGGTGTGGAAGGTCTGAGAGAAGTTGTTGAAGTTGTGAGGAGTCTGTAAGATCCATCTGGTCTGTAAGAACTATCTGGTCTGAGGAGTCGGTAGCATTGTGAGTAAGAGTGGTAGGTAGGTTTATAATGATAGTTTGAGTTGGGTTGTTTGGTTCATAGTAAATTTCAGGCTGGAAAAGTTGAGGGCAGGGTAGTCCAGATGTGTCTGTAAGGGTGTAAATGTGCCCTTGAAGATTTTGCCAGCCAGGAGGCTTCAGGGGATAGGGGCCTTCAGAGTTCATATCCCACCACTCACCGTCCAGTTGCTTAATGGCCTTAGCATGTCCATATCCAGAGTGATAATGTAGGAGGAAGCAAGAGCAGTTGGTAGGGATGCGTTGTAGGATCTGCATCTGTGAGCTGCCCAGCATGATACCTTCAGAGTAGGTCAGTGAAGTCCCTGCGATTTCTGTGTGGGGGCTAATATGGTGGGGAATGTATCTTGGGTTGGTGTGCTTAGTAAGGAGGCCAAGGTGAGATTTGTTGGAAGAAAGGTAGAAATTAATAAGATTGCTAGAATAGTTACCAGTGAGACTGTCATAGTGCCCTTCTAGGGTCCATTGTTGGCACGTATAGTTGCGCACATGAGTGTCTAATTTTACAGGAAAGTCTAGGATTTCGTCAAGATCAAGAGCTTTGTACCCCAGGTAAATGTTGATGGAGTGTATTTGGCAGTTGGAGTCGATTTGGGGTTCCCAATATGGGAGATTGGTGCGGTGGGTGGTCTGGGTTGTTTGTACGGCGGGGGTGGGGGTGGTGGCTTGGTCCTCCTCCATGGGGTCCTCCGGGAGGTCCTCCTCCATAGGGTTGATGGGGTTGTGATCTAGCCATGATTCATTGGGTTGTCCTGGTTGTAGTGTATAGGTGTGGCCCTGGATGCTCGCCCATTTACGAGGGGTGTTCAGGAGAATGGGTTGGTGTTTGAGAGAGTCTATCAAGTACCACTCACCCTGGAAGTGTTTGATTGTGGCTGCATGGCCAAATACCGTGCTGGAGTTGAGTATGCATGCCTGGTGGGGGTGGAGGCGCTCTAATATCTGTTCCTTTGTGCTGCCCGGCATGATGCCCTTGGGGTATGTCTCTCGGTGTCCATGGTTAGGAAGGGGAAGCTGAGCAGGGGTGTAAGGGGGGTTATACAACGGGGTGAGGATGCCCACAATGGGGTGGTGTAGATGCAGGAAGGAGCTAAGCAGGGGGACTAAGAAGTTGCCCTGGCCGTGTCCAGTTGTGTAGTGCTCGTCCCTAA
This sequence comes from Chlamydomonas sp. ICE-L, assembly GCA_013435795.1. Classification (NCBI taxonomy): domain Eukaryota; kingdom Viridiplantae; phylum Chlorophyta; class Chlorophyceae; order Chlamydomonadales; family Chlamydomonadaceae; genus Chlamydomonas; species Chlamydomonas sp. ICE-L. The sequence continues at coordinate 24,527 of JACBWV010000120.1, read as the reverse complement.
TTCTACGGCGGCTGGTGTGGAGGTGATCAGCGTATGCGAGGATAGCTAGGGGTTCTATGTACGGACCTCCTAGGTAGGTATTTATGGCGTGGGACTGGCAGAAATTATATGCTTGGGGTTCCCAGTATGGGAGGTGGGGTTGGGAGGGGAGAAGAGGGAGGGGGAGAGGGGGTTGGTCTCCTCCTCTACACGTGGGGTGGGGGGGTGGGCAGTTGGATCTGGATGTGTTTAGGCTGGTGGGGATGGCTGGGTGGGGGAGGCTGTTGGTGGCCTGGGGACCCCCAAGTTGGCTATTCATTGAGTGGGCCTGGCAGAGGTCGAATACTTGAGGTTCCCAGTATGAGGGGTGGGGCGGGGGTAGGGGGGTATGGAGTGGGGGCGAGGTCTGACCCCTTCCTCTACAGGTGGGGTGAGGGGGCAGGCAAGCGGGTTGAGGTGTAATTAGGCTAGTGAGGATGGTGAGGTGTATGAGGCTGGTGATGACCTGGGGAGTCATGAGGTAATACAAGCAGGTGGTTACCGGGAGGTAATATAATAGCATGGAGGTTCCGATGATGAGGCAGGGGGCGGCAGGGGACCACGTCTTCTTACATGAGCATCTCCGTGCCTTATAGATAAAAGCCTTGCTGTCTCTTCCCTGTCTACGTCTAGTAGCTCTGTTTAGGGTAGGGGGGGGGCAGTCTGGCAGGGTCAGGTAGATGCATGTGGTGATTAATGCCCATCCCGCTATTATAATGTTCCATAGTATGAGCCCCTGGGCCCATGCGTCTGAGGCATAGGGAGTGAGCCACCACCGAAAAATACTAGAAATGGTATCACCATGAGGGCACATGCTCAGGTATGGATTTACCCAGGAGTGTCTTTGGGCCATCCTCTGATCACACCTAGGTTGCACATGGTGTACATATTGGGCCAGGGTGCCTACTCTACTGGATGCTTTTGGGGAGAGGGGCTTTAGCTTCTTTGTGGGAAGGCTTGTTACTTCTTTGGGGGAAGATTTGTGCTTCTTTGGAGGAAGGCTTGTTGCTCCTTTGTAGGAAGACTTGCTCGTTTGTAATGAGGCTTGTTGCTTCTTTGTAGGAAGACTTGTGCTCGTTTGTAATGAGGCTTGTTGCTTCTTTGTAGGAAGACTTGTGCTCGTTTGTAATGAGGCTTGTTGCTTCTTTGTAGGAAGACTTGTGCTCGTTTGTAATGAGGCTTGTTGCTTCTTTGTAGGAAGACTTGTGCTCGTTTGTAATGAGGCTTGTTGCTTCTTTGTAGGAAGACTTGTGCTCGTTTGTAATGAGGCTTGTTGCTTCTTTGGAGGAAGACTTGTGCTCTTTTGGAGAGAGGCTTGTGCTCCTTTGAGGGGAGACTTGGTGTTTATTATGATGATGACTTTTTGGTGGGGGCATGCTGTGTGTGAAGGGTCGTACGATGGTATGATTGCAAGGTGGCATGGTCTCTTCAGGTGGGTATTGACAGCAAGTTGGTGATCTAGATTTTGGGTGTTGGCATGGTCACCTGGTCGCATGGTTGCATGGTTGAGAAATCGTCTCATGTGGGTCCTGGCGGCAGGTTGGTGATCTGAGTTCGCTGCATTGCCCTGATCGCATGGTCGCGTTAGGTTGGAATTGGTAGCAAGGCGGTGTTCTATATTCGCAGAGCCGCTAGTATGGATCTTACTCTGCTTCGGCTTTTCTTGTTTCGACTCTCCTTGCTTATGCAATTCTTGTGCGGCACGGGGGCTAATTTTGTACATGATTGGGCAAGTTGTGTCGCGCTTGAGCTGTTCGAGTGATGAGGCCTTAGTATTTGTGGTAGTTGCCAGGAGTCGTTTATGACGCGCTGCGCTGAGAAAGTTGCTAGATTAGACAGTCGGTGAGATTGTTAAGGAAGCATAGGCGGTCAATTGCTGCGCAAAAGCATTGCCATTGGTAGTCTATGCGCTGAGAAAGAATCATCGCGTTCGACCCTCAGGCCCCCTCTGGGCCGGTACGGTACTCGCATGGGGGGGGGGGGGGTGAACCAGCGGTACCAGCGGACGGTTCCCCAGCCTGGCCCGCCTGGGAAGATTCCTGGGATTCTTTGTACTCAGGGATTGTCAGTCATTGTCTGTAATTTTATAGATGCCTTTATCATTTTTTCATGAGTCAATCTTGATCAGTTTAGTCTGGCTATCTAGAATAATGTCAAAGGAAATGTCTATAACACCTCATGCATCTCTGAATGCATCTTTGTACGGTAATCCACGAGACCAGCATTATTTGTTGATATCTCTGTATTCCATTAGAACACTCTCTGGCAAAGCTTTTTTCACAAATTTCTCGTCCTTTCGATCCTTATTCGCAAAGCCATTTATTCACTCAATTATTCTGATTTGATGTCCTTAGAGCTCCTGTAGCCTATTAGTTCCTGACACTTTCCTTTGTCAATCTTGCTTAGTGAAGTCTGGTTATCTTGAATAATATCAGGTAGGTATATGTACGGTATATTTCCAAGCCCATTATATAAATATGTGATATTATTGATGCCTAGGTTTAATTGCTCCGTACATCGGACTTGGGATCGCCGTTTGCATACTACTGTTTCTATTTTTGTGCTGCGTGTAGCGGATTCTTGTCAGCTCCAAATATTGGCTAGCAGCTGGCTAGAAGCTGCCATGCGTTTTGCAAGCAGAATAAACGTGGGTAGTATAAACGCTACTAAACCATACTCTATATGGGATTGTTACCTTTATTTTCAGCCAACTCTGGGCTGCTCAGTGTTTCCTTTTGAGCCATGGTTTAAATCGCACGGTCTATCAGCCTGGCGGCTCAGTGTTTGCGGGCATAATAAACCTGGGTGGTAGGTACTCATTCGTTACAAAAATTGCATTGCCCTTGGGAAAAAACTATCTTATCCGTTAGTTACACTCCCTGGTTTCCGTGGATACCACACGGAGGGACTTGGAATTGAAAGACGGTGAGCAGTGGGACCAGCAGCGCCCTTGGCCGAGCCCCCCCCCCCCCCCCCCCCCCCCCCCCCCCCCCTCCCCCCCCAGCGCCCTCCGCGCTCTTCAACGTGGATACCACACGGAGGGACTTGGAATTGGAAGACGGTGAGCAGTGGGACCAGCAGCGCCCTTGGCCGAGCCCCCCCCCACCCCACCTCCCCCCCAGCGCCCTCCGCGCTCTTCAACTTGGATACCACACGGAGGGACTTGGAATTGGAAGACGGTGAGCAGCCCAGAGTTGGCTGAAAAACCATGAAAGAATCAGGGTACTACATTCCCCCCCACCCACATACACCACCACCACACACACACACACACAAACCAACTGGAGGCCAATAGGCCATGCAAAAAAAGCAAAGCTAAATCACATGGAGAGGGCTGACAAAGCAATACACACCACGCACCACATAACATGCACCACACACCATAGAAAGGCAAAACAATCAAAACAAATCTAAATCCCATGGAGAGGGCTAACAATTGCCAACCTCTTATTGTCGAGAGTCTTGAGGCTAGCACCTCCAACGTAGCGCCTATCATAGGAATGCCAACAAAAAACAACATGATAAGCTCTGAGGCAGTGACAGGCCTGGAGGCTGATAGGCCATGTAATAAAAACAAAGCTTAATCGCATGGAGAGGGCTGACAATTGCCAACCTCTTATTGTCGAGAGTCTAGAGGCTAGCACCTCCAACGTAGTGCCTATCACAGGAATGCCAACAAAAAACAACATGATAAGCTCTGAGGCAGTGACAGGCCTGGAGGCTGATAGGCCATGTAATCAAAATAAAGCAAGATCACATGGAGAGGTCTGTTAACCTCTTATTGTGGAGAGTCTAGAGGCTAGCACCTCCAACGTAGCGCCTATCATTGGAATGACAACAAGCAACATGATAAGCTCTGAGGCAGTGACAGGCCTGAAGGCTGATAGGCCATGTAATCAAAACAAAGCAAGATCACAAGGAGAGGTCTGTTAACCTCTTATTGTGGAGAGTCTAGAGGCTAGCACCTCCAACGTAGCGCCTATCATTGGAATGACAACAAGCAACATGATAAGCTTTGAGGCAGTGACAGGCCTGAAGGCTGATAGGCCATGTAATCCAACCAAAGCAAGATCACATGGAGAGGTCTGTTACCCTCTTATTGTCGAGAGTCTAGAGGCTAGCACCTCCAACGTAGCGCCTATCATTGGAATGACAACAAACAACGACATGATAAGCTCTGAGGCCTGCCAAGATGGTAGTGTTGGTGTTGTTGGTGGTAGGTCTTGGGGGAAGCTCTGAGGCCTGCCAGGATGGTGGTGGTGGTGGTGGGGGGGGTCTTGGGGGTCTTGGGGGAAGCTCTGAGGCCTGCCAAGATGGTAGTGTTGGTGTTGTTGGTGGTGGGTCTTGGGGGAAGCTCTGAGGCCTGCCAAGATGGTAGTGTTGGTGTTGCTGTTGGTGGGTCTTGGGGGAAGCTCTGAGGCCCCCGGGAGGCCGATAGGCCATATAATTAAAAAACAAACCTAGATCACATGGACAAGGCTGTCGACTGTCAACCTCTTATTGTGGAGAGTCTAAAGGCTAGCACCTCCAACGTAGCGCCTATCATAGGAATGACAACAAACAAACACCATGATACGCTCTGAGGCAGTGACAGTCCCGGAGGCTGATAGGCCATGTTATCAAACCAAAGCTTAATCACATGGAGAGGGTTGGCAACTGTCAACCTCTTATTGTCGAGATTCTAGAGGCTAGCACCTCCAAATTAGCTCCGATTGTAGGACTGGCAACAAACAACATGATAACTACTAGGAACACTGACTCCCAGGAGCGCCTATTCTCTACATGGTGGTATGCTATGGACCCCAATATGTATGTATGTATGTATGTATGTATGTATGTATGTATGTATGTATGTATGTATGTATGTATGTATGTATGATCAGTATGTCATGTATGTCATAGTATGTATGTATGTATGTATGTATGTACGTATGTATTGATGTATGTATGTATGTATTATGTATGTATGTAGTATGTCAGTATGTTGTATTATTATATCAGTATGTATGTTGTATTATTATGTATGTATGTATGAATGTATGTATGTATGTATGTATGTATGTATGTATGTATGTATGTATGTATGTATGTATGTATGTATGTATGTCAGTATGTATGTATGTCAGTATGTATGTATGTATGTATGTATGTATGTATGTATGTATGTCAGTATGTATGTATGTATGTTGTCCAATGTTGTTTTATGTATGTATGTATGTATGTATGTATGTCAGCGTATGTATGTATGTATGTATGTATGTATTTCAGTATGTATGTATGTATGTATGTCATGTATGTCAGTATGGATGTCAGTATTATGTATGTATGTATGTTATGTAGTATGTATGTATGTATTGTCAAGTATGTATGATGTCAGGTATGTATGTATGTCTGTATGTATGTATGTCATGTATGTATGTATGTATGTCTGTAGTATTGTCAGTTAGTATGTATGTCATGTATGTCAGTATGTATGTATGTATGTCATGTATGTCAGTATGTTATGTCATTTATGTATGTATGTATGTATGTCAGTATGTATGTGTATTGTAGTTATGTATTGTATGTATGTATTGTCATGATGTAGTCTGTCCTATGTATGTCAGTATGTATGTATTTATGATGTATGTATGTATGTAGTGTATGTATGTATGTAATGTCAGTGATGTATTACGATGTATGTCTGTATGTCTGTATGTATGTATGTATGTATGTAACAGTCCAGGGGTAGGCCACATAGGCGAACGGGACTTTCCCAACCGTGACAGGAAGGGCTAAAAATATGGGGTGCTACGGTAGAGCCTATTAATTTAGCTTTTGGGGGAAGCTGCTAGTAGCACCCAAAAGGCTACTAACAGCACCATGGTGGTACGCTAACACACCCCGTTCCCTTTTCTGAAAAACAAACCCAATCCTAGCACTAGTAATGAATGCTTGTACTTTTTTGTGTACCGTGAATGCTGACCAGTTTCAAAACCAGCACACCCAGGCAGCAATGCTAAATGCTAGTGCCATACATCATGGAAAACATGTACTGCATATCGTGCATTATATCGCTGATGAATACCAAGTCATCGTTTTATTTCAATTTGAGTACTTTCAACATACACAAATTTATAACATACCAAATTTCCAATTTCGTAAATTGAAAGTACTCGAATTGAAAATGTAAGTGCGACTCTATAGGGAGACTGACTCCATAGGCACTTGTTTTGTGTTTTTATTTTGTTTTGTGAGTTTTGTTTTTGAGCGACTCGGTGCGGCCCATGCGTCGCGAATTGGCTAGCATCGGGTTTAGCCAAAGGACAGGGGCAGGAAGCTGCCTAGAAGCTGCTATGCATAGCCCCCCCCCCCCCCCCCCCACACACACACACACGTAACAGTGCATGGGCGTTTAGTATTATTATTCTTATTTATAATAATGACAACAAGAACAACAACACTACTACTACTACTACTACTACTACTACTACTACTACGACATTAATACGTAGACATTAATACGTAGAAATTCCAGAGGTGGCCCTTTTGAAGATCTCCAACATCTCACCCAAGGTATATTCTGAATGTCATTCATGCTACACAGGATGTTATTCAGCATGAAGCTTAGCATAGAGCTCATCATGCGTCAGCGAGTGGACCTCCCTGGTGGCTCTGTGTCGGTCGGGACATTCTCGCCGTGGCCTTCCCTAAGCTCACCAGAATCTCATCCAAGCTATTCTGAATGTCGTTCATGCTACCCAGCATGTTATTCAGCCTGAAGCTTAGCATAGAGCGTGCATCGAGCATGCATCATGAGTCATGGAGCATACCTCCCTGGTGGCTCTGAGTCGGTCGTGACATTCTCGCCGTGGCCCTTTTGAAGATCACCAACATCTCACCCAAGCTATAGTCTGAATGTTATACATGCTGCCCAGCATAGAGCTCAGCATAGAGAGTGAAGTAGCAGCCCGTTCTCTACCGACGTAAGACGGGGCTCCCTTAATACCACACCCCACCAGGCGTTATCATTACTTTTAGCATGCAGCATGCATCATGCTCCAGGGAGCATACCACCCTGGTGTCCCTATCACTGTCGGGACATTCTCGCTGTGGCCATCCCTAAGCTCACCAACATCTCAGTCAAGCTTTAGTCTGGATGTCGTTCATGCTACACAGCTTGTTATTCAGCCTGAAGCTTAGCCTGAAGCTTAGCCTGGAGCGTGCATTATGGGTCAAGGAGCATACCACCCTATGACTGTCGGGACATTCTCGCTGTGGCCGCCCCCCAAGCTCACCAACATCTCACTCAAGCTATTCTGAACGTCATTCATGCTGCCTAGCATCGAGCATGCATCATGCTCCAGGGAGCATACCACCCTATGACTGTCGGGACATTCTCGCTGTGGCCGTCCCTAAGCTCACCAACATCTCAGTCAAGCTATTCTGAACGTCATTCATGCTGCCCAGCATCGAGTTCGCATCACGGGTCAGTGAGCGTACCTCTCTGGCGGCAGTACGATGGTAATGGTTCCCATGGAGGTTCAAGGCCCCTCTCCCTTCGCCAGTCGAGGCAAGGTCTAAGACAAGCATGGGGTTACTGCTATCACGAACACCACCTCCACCACCACCACCGTTTCCTCCACCACCACCACTATCACCACCACCACCACCACCACCTATGCCAAATATTGGGTTGCTGTACCTGCTTTCTCTGGTTGCAATGCTACTACCAGGCACAGACTCCAACCCCTCCCTCACACTCAGCAGTTGGGGTCCCGACCCCGCCCCTGTGCCTGAACCTAACCCTGTCCCTGCCCCCGTCCCTATGCCTGTGCCTAACCCTGCCCCTGTCCCCGCCCATGTGCCTGAACCTGCCCCTGTGCCTGAGCCTGCCCCTAAGGCCGACCCTAACCCAGTGCCTGTGCCTGAGCCTGCCCCTAAGACAGACCCTGCTCCTGTGCTTGTGCTTGTGCCTGCCCCTAAGACAGACCCTGCACGACTGCCGGACCCCATGGTGGGATTGGATCCGACCCAAGCGCTGTGAATTCTGCTCATGCTGGCTGGGGGGAGGGGGCTGAGGGCATTGAGCGACGGTTTGATGGAGATAGGGGGAGAGCCGGTTGCTGACAGGCGGGAGGGTGGGTGGGCGTAGCCCCCCCCTGGCCCTGACCCACCCTTGGGGGAGAGGTTCCTGTTGATAGGTGGTGGGTGGTGGGTATTGAGTGGGTGGTGGTGGTGGGTGATGGTAGTGTGGGTGGAGGGTGGTTGGGCATAGCCCCCCCCCCCCCGGCCCTGACCCACCCTTGGGGGAGGGGTACCTGTTGATAGGTGGTGGGAGGTGGGTTTTTGAGTGGTGGTTGGTGGGAGGTGGGTATGGAGTGGTGGTTGGTGGGAGGTGGGTATGGAGTGGTGGTTGGTGGGAGGTGGGTATGGAGTGGTGGTTGGTGGGAGGTGGGTATGGAGTGGTGGTTGGTGGGAGGTGTGTATGGAGTGGTGGTTGGTGGGAGGTGTGTATGGAGTGGTGGTGGTGGGAGGTGGGTATGGAGAGGTGGTTGGTGGGAGGTGTGTATGGAGTGGTGGTTGGTGGGAGGTGGGTATGGAGTGGTGGTTGGTGGGAGGTGGGTATGGAGTGGTGGGTGGTGAGTGGTGGGTATGGAGTGGTGGGTGGTGAGTGGTGGGTGGTGAGTGGTGGGTAGTGGTAGGTGGGTATGGAGTGGTGAATGGTGAGTGGTGGGTATGGAGTGGTGGGTGGTGAGTGGTGGGTGTGGCGGCGGTGGTGGATGGTGGGTGGTGGCAGTGTGGAGGGTGGACATTAGATACGGGGAATATGGCGGAGGGGTACATGTATATGTATGTATGTATGTATGTATGCATGTACTAGTACGGTAGCCCGTGTGGCCGGTGCCCACACCTGTCAGGATGTACCCAGCAAAGAATGATGCCCACCCCACCCACCCCTTCCCAATCAAACGCATAAAAAATGAATACTCACATGACCCCCCACCCCTCCCCCCCCACCTGCCTCAGTCGATCCCCTCCCTCCCCCTCTTCCCCCTGCTTGCCTGCCGCACCCATTGATAAACACGTACCACGTTCCTCCTCTCTCCATCACCCCCCCATCCTCCCCCCCCCCCCCCCCCCCCCCCCGTCTCCAACCCCCTCTCCTTCTCCCCAGCATCAACAAAACACACATACTCCCCTCCCTCTCCCCACGGCTTCCCTGCTGAGAAAACAGGACTTGCGCAGTCGCAAAGCTCTAACCCGGAGCTTCTTCTTCGCGCGCATTTACCGAAGCTGGGGTGTTGGCAGAAACAATCCAGTCAACTGGAACTTCACTTGGGTACATGAATTGGTTCATTCAACTAGCGCTCGCTATCAAACAATGCATAGTGACATGCTTATCAATGTAATGGAAAGTGGTTGCAGACATGGGACAATAGCAGCTAGGCGTTCCTCATCGGGTACGGCAGCCCTGACTCCACGCCTGGCCTCGTTGACAGCTCCGGATCGCGAATTGTGACATCATTCAACTCGCGCTCGCTATCAAACAATGCGCAGTGACATGCTTCTCGCTGCAATGGAAAGTGGTTGCAGACATGGGACAATAGCAGCTAGGCGTTCCTCATCGGGTACGGCAGCCCTGACTCCACGCCTGGCCTCGTTGACAGCTCCGGATCGCGAATTGTGACATCATTCAACTCGCGCTCGCTATCAAACAATGCGCAGTGACATGCTTCTCGATGCAATGGAAAGTGGTTGCAGACATGGGACGATAGCAGTACTACTATGGCTGTATTCGCCGCCCTTATGTCTAAATTTGGCTGGTTGCGCCCGTTGTGACAGATAACGATCCGTCACCTGCGCTACCTCGAGGTGGCGACGACTTCCCCGAGGAAGGGGAACTGACGTGACCTGTCGGACGGTTCGAACCGTTCACCTGGTCCGCGCCTTACGTCCGCGCCCTACACGCGCCCTTCAGACGGTTCGAGGACTCCGGAAGTCTAACTCGAATAGACGGGTTTATCGTTAAACCACGGGAGAATGTATGAGACTTCAACCCGAGCTTAACTTTCTAGGCCAGAAAACTGAGATGTTCGATTCCTTTCTCTCCTGATACTTTGCTTCAAGCTTAGACGTGTTTCACACGTTACACCCGTGCATGGTGGCATCGAGAAGCAAAACAAATACAGACGATGAGTCTGAGCGCCATCGTTGGTCTGAACAGGCGCTCAGAACGAACACGGAAAAAGATGGATACTCACTTCAGCTGTGTCAACGTTTTCAAATATGGATGGGTGGGGAGCTGGATCGGGGAGCTGGCTGGCGCTGGCTGACTTTCGTTCGAAAGCCAGCTAGCACCAGGGGGCGATAATGCATGTATGTTTACATATATATGTATGTACGTACTAGTACATTGCCCGTGTGGCCGGAGGCCCCCTCCCCCCCCACCCCCACCACACACACATGGACAATTTAAGCTCTTAGTTTGTTACAAACGTCGTAGTACAGTAGCCCGTGTGGCCGGTGGCCACCCTCTGCCCATCCCACCCAGGCCCTGGGTTCTGGTCTGGGTAACGGGTTAAGTCCTTGTATTTACTCCCCTATCCCACCCGCACCCCTCATCTTCCCCTTGGCATACACACAGTCAAGATATTTCCCCCAACGCATGCGCCCCCTTCCCCCCTCCCACCCCATCTACACACTTTCTCTTTTTCCCCCCTCCCCTCATCCCAGTCATTTCCACCCATGGTGGGCCACCCTCGATCCTCCCCCCCCACCCTCTCTTTCCCGAACCACCGGCACGCATGCGTTATCCCCTTCTCCCTACCTCATCCCTTCCACTACAGCTGTGGGCCTAGATCATGCAGAAATACAAAGTGGATACAGAGCAGGCTGCGGATCCAACCTGCCAATAGCTTACGAAAGCCGACCCCGCTGAGAATACTGGGCGTGCGCAATCACAAAGCGACATACCTGCATCTCTTTCTTTGTGCGGGACGTAGTTGGGTCTGCAGCTGTTGTTTCGACCAGGAAATATCAGCCAGTCTTACATCGCAACATGCTAAGCAACGGATGTATCAATGCTTGCAACAATGAAAAGATATTGGATGAGGGGTGCAAGGGCCATATCGCGTAGGGTAGGTAATGCCAGTTGAGGTCTGAAGAAATTCAAAAATATCTCACAATAATTGCCTGCCGATCAGACAATTATGGCATGACGTTGATGCAGAGGATGATATGTTGCGACTTGCGTGCGGCAGCCTGCCTCGCAGCATGAGGTTCACGTCTTGTCTGATTATTAGCCTGGCGTGGATTTTCACGACTGGTTGCATGAGCTTCCCGCCTGGCCTGGTTGTAAGTCGCGCGCTGCTGTGGGTTAGCAGCATCTGTTCAACGCCGACGCTGGTTTGCATGGCTCCTTTCCTCGTCGGTCTGAACTCTAAAGAGCTCGCCTTGCGCGCTGAGTGGCTGAATTTGTGTTTCCGGCATGTTACGGAAAGTAGACCACGACAGCGAGACAATTGTGGTACGTGAACGTGAAAGGTAGGGCTGTGTGTGAAGGTCTCTAAAGGGCTCTGAAGGGCATAGAAGAAGCGAAGCGAAGGGCGCAGAAGGTGAGATTCGAAATTTGCACGCATCTCCCCCAGTCGTACAGTCCAGTACAGCAGGCCGTGTCCGACGTCCGATGTCCGTCGAGTACTACAATTGTCCGTGCCCCCCGCCCCCCTTCGACACGAGGAACGAAAAAATCGCGTGAAATCCATTTATGTCTACATATATATAGATGTATGTATGTACGTACGTGTGTATGTATATGTGTGGATGTTACAGTCCAGGGGTAGCCAAATAGGCTACACGGAAGTGCCCAACCTTGATATCAGGAGGGGCACCAGGATGCATGTGTGTATGTATGTTACAGTCCAGGGGTAGGCCAAATAGGCTACAGGACTTGCCACCCCCACCACCCATTGCACTATTCTCATCACATGTATAGGCGTACCTACAGCGAGGGCAGCAACCCATGCTCAGATAATGTCTCACTTCCCACTGCGCTCTTCAACAGATTCTCCCAAGTGGGGCCAGCGGCGCCCTGGGCCAAGCCCCCCCCCCCCACACACCCACCCACTGCACGATTCTCATCACATTTATAGGCGTACCTGCCGAGCGAGGGCAGTGACTCATCCTCATAATATGTCTCATCACCCTCCGCGCAATTCAACAAAATCTCCCAAGTGGGACCAGCGACGCCCTTGGCCAAGCCCCCCCCCCCCCCCCCCCCCCCCCCCCCCCCCCCCCCCCCCCCCCCCCCCCCTCATACACCCCTTCCCCCCCCCCCCCCCCCCCCACCCCCTCCCCCACCCACTATTCCCCCCCCACCCCCCCACCCAAACACACCACCAGCCACCACCACCAGTCACCACCACACACAAACACCACACCACACACCGTCTCACATCCCTCCGCGCTTATTTAAAGGACTGTCCAAGTGGGGCCAGCGTGTTCGCCCTGGGCCAAAGGCGAGTGCCCCCCCCCCCACTTACCTCCATAAACACTCCACACCACCGACTTGCATCCATTCTCTTCACATTCCTCTGCACCATTCTCTTCTTTATAGGCGTACCTGCTAAGCGAGGGCTGCGACCCATCTTCAGAAAATGCTGAAGTGAGGGTCTCAGCACCCTCCACACTCTTCGACAGACTGTCCAAAGTGGGGGCAGCAGCGCCCTTGGCCAAGGACCCCCGCCCCCCAGCTCCCGACGCGCTCTTCAACAGACTGTCCCAAGTGGGACCAGGGGCGCCCTTGGCCAAGGCCCCCCCTGCCACTCTCCCCCCAGCTCCCGCAGCGGATGTTTCAACCAGACTGTTCCCATGTGGACCAGCGGCGCCTTGGCGAGTGCACACCGGGCCTCTTTGCCGCGACGCGCCAGTTAGCTCCGCCTCGAGGTCGAGGAGGGCCTTGGAGGATCGCTGGAGGCTGGCGAGCGAGCGCAAGGGGAAGTGGAGGTTTTCATCGCTTGGCTCTTGGAACATCTGCACTGGGTCATGTGCCTGTGCCTGTGTGTCCTGTAGTGGTTGGTGGTGGGTGGTGGTTGGTGGTTGGTGGGAGGTGGGTTGTGGCGGTGGATGTGGAGGGTGGTGGAGGGAGAAGTTGGAAGGTCTCATAGATTGGCTCTTGGAAATCTGCACTGAGTCCTGTGGAATGTCAGGTGGGTCTTGTGATGGTGGTGGGGGTGGTGGTTGGAGGGTGGTGTTTGGTGGTTGGTGGGAGGTGGGTTGTGGCGGTGGATGTGGAGGGTGGTGGCGGGGGAAGTGGAGGTTCTCATCGCTTGGCTCTTGGAACATTATGGCAAGTGGAGTCCTGTGTGCGGTCCTGTGTGTCCGTGGTTGGTGGTGTGTGGTGGTGGTGTTGGGGTGTGTGGGCCGGTGTGGGGATGGGTCGGCTGGGGAAAGCGGACGGTCGTCGTCAACTGGGTCATTGGATAAAACGGTGGTAATGGGTCCATGTGAAGGTAGACTGTGTGTATAGTTGGTGGATCTTGGTGGAGGTCTGGTGTGGTGTGTTTGGGTTTGTGTGTGTGTATTGTGTGTAAGTGTGTTGTGTGTGCGTGTTGCTGTGTGGGGGGGGGGTGTGTATCTGTGTGTGTGTGTGTGGGATTGTGGGTTTTGGTAGGTCTTAGGTGGTGGGTTGTGGGGGTGTGGGCGGGTGGTGGGATGGTGGGTGGGTGGTTGTGTGGGGGTGGTGTGCCTGGACATGCACCACCTATTTGACAAGTCTATTGTCTCAAGGTGAAATGGAGCTTGTGGGAACCGAGGAGCTACATGATGTGGTTACGGGAGGTGCGTCATCACCATTTCTGACCATCCCCACACACCCAATAATACCACCCACACATCTATCATGATATAATTCCCACCACCCCCACCACTGACCACACCCCCCCCATACAGCCCCACCCACATCATGCAGGAAATTCCAACCACCCCCACATACCACCACGACAAGCAGGCATACATTAGGCATGTGGAAACTTGCACCACTCATTGGCAAGGTCCTAGGTCACGGCACGGAGCTTGTGGATACCCTCGGGAGCTACATGGTGCTTGGAGGGGGTCGTCAGCACCACAACACCACTACCATCCCCACCACTACCATCACTACCTGCAGCATTAGCCTGTGAAACTTGCACCCACCTCATCTGGCGAAGTCTTGTATTCTTACAGGTCGAGGGCGTGTGGACCACCCTCAGGAGCTACTGATAAGTGATTGGGAGAATTGGGCCTTGAGCTCTCTATGATTACAAGATCGTTTCCTGTTGCAGTAGTAGGTGTGAGTGTGGTGGATGGTGGGTGGTGTGTGGGTTGTTGGGAGGTGTGTGGTGGCGGTGTGCGTGTGGTGGGTGGTGGGTGTTGATGGCGGTTTGTGCGTGGTGTGGGGGGTGGTGGTGGTGGCGGTTGTTGGAGGTGTTTTGTGGGTGATTCAAAGTGGATTGGAGACTGCTTTGAGCTCCTTACTGCTTCATAGTCTCGTCCTAGTATGTAGTAGTAGGTTGTGAGTGTGGGCGGTGGGGTGTGGTGTGTTGGATGTTGTGTGGTGTTGGATGGGTGTGGGGTGCGGGTGTGGCGTGTTTTGTGGTGGGTGGTGGGTGGTGGCGGTTGTTGGGAGGTGTGTGGGTGATTACAAAGTGATTGGGAGACTGTCTTTGAGCTCCTCTACTGATTCAAAGATCTCGTCCTCGTCTGTAGTTGAGGAAGACAAAGCGGTTGGGTTAGGCGAGAGAGAGGGATGGATTGGATTTGCAAGTTAGGATTGGATAGGATAGGATGGATGGATGGATGGATGGATGGATTGGATTGGATAGGATAGGATAGGATAGGATTGGATAGGATGGATGGATGGATGGATGGATGGATGGATGGAGGATTGGATGGTATGGATTGTGAGGATGGAGGATTGGATTGGATTGGATTGGATTGGATTGGATTGGATTGGATTGGATAGATGGATGGATGGAAGGATTGAGGGATAAATGGATGTATGGATTGGATTGGATTGGATTGGATGGTTTGGATTGGATAGATTGGATTGGATGGATTGGACTGGATGGATAGAAAAAGAGCCCAGATTGAAGGTTTTTTGTTGAACTCATGTGGCTTAAATCGAAAAACTTCCGGAAAGTTCCGGCACCAAGGGGTGGAGTTTCCGAACAGTTCCGGAAGGAACCCCCTTTATCCCATCACAAGGGACCTACCAAGTGATATGTAGTTTATGTAATTTTAAGGCATTGAAGTAACTGAAGGCATTGAAGGCATTTCAAGTGCCCCTTCAGAAGGCGTACATCTTTGTGGGCTAGCTAGTCCGCCTTTTCCTTTCTTTTCTCTTTTCCCCCCCCCTTGTATTGGGCTTTGGTTACTAGCTTAGGGGCCCACTACAAGACCTTACCACAGTGATATGGTGGCTTTAGGATATTTCAAATGGTGCGGGCCTTATGTCTTTAACCACAACAGTCCTGCACCACCCGCCAACAAAGTGGACATATGGTTTGTCAGGATTGTATCTCACACATTGGTGGCGGCCAACCACCAACCACCAACCAACCACTCTCACCACCAACCACCAACAAACGCAATACAGTGTAAGCGAACAGCAACACCAGTCACCATGACCCAGTGCAGATGTTGTTGTGCCATTGTGGCGCGGACTGAAAAGGCGGACCTCTGACTCCTTCAGAAAGGCTTATGAACGTCTGCACCCAATGGTGAAGTATCCAGAACGTTGCAACCCACTGCCTAGTAGAGATAACCTGGGCACCGGACAATACACATCCATACAAGGGGATGCACTTCTTGTACGAGGATAATTCGTTGTCTAACTTGCATTTTTGAATCTCTAGATCCGCACTGTGCGGGTCAGCTCCGTGTCACTAACTACTACTCAAATCTCGCAGATCTGACTGTCCTGCGCTACGTGCGCAAAACTTTTGTTGCCCACACCCGAATCGGGGTATGGTATGTAACAGGGACCTACAAGGGTATTGTGGAGGGGGATGTTCGTCATTTTATGACAGGGACTATTGCCTTTATTTTTTTTCAAAGGCCTTGAAGACGTCTTGAAACCTTCAGAAATGCCCTTCTAGGACCGAGTCTTCCACAGGAATGGTGGAGTTTCCGGAAGGTTCTGCACCACTGGTGGAGTTTCCGGAAGGAATCGCACAACTGCTGTAAGCCAAGTTGGAGTGCTTCATGGCGGATCGAGCGGGACGTCGGGCCAAGTCAGAGGAGGTAGATGATGATGATGGTGCCATGTGGTGGCCCAAGGGCATCCTACAGAGAGATGGGAAGTGGTTAAGTTGGTTGTGTTGTGTTGTGTTGTCGTGATGGTGCCATGTGGTGCCCCAAGGGCATCCTACAGAGAGACAGGAAGTGGTTAAGTTGGTTTTGTTGTGTTGTCGTGATGGTGCCATGTGGTGGCCCAAGGGCATCTACAGCGAGTACAGTTAAGTGGCTTTTAAGTGGGTTTGTGGTTGTATGGTGGGTGTGTCGTTGGATAGTGTGGTCAAGTGGTTATGTTGTCTGTGTTGTTTGTGTTGTTTGTGTTGGGTATCCTACCAGACAGGACAGACAGGACAGACACCCCATCCCACCAACAGCAGACAACAGACAGACAGACAGTACAGACAGACGACAGACCTAAACCAGACAAACAGACCAAGGCACAGAAAGACGAACAGACAGACAGAGACAGACAGACAGACCAGACAACCTACAACCATACGACAGACAGACAGCCAGACAACAGAACAGACAGACAGACCGGCAGACAGACAGATAGACCACCAACAGGCAGCAGGCAGACAGACAGACACAGACAGACAGACAACAGACAGACGACACAGACAGACAATCAAACGAACAGACAGACAGATCAACAGACAGAAAAAAAAAAACACCAACATCAACAGACATACAACAGGCAAACAAACGACAGACAGACAACCAGCCAGCCAGCCAGACAGGCAGACACACACACACACACACAGACAGACAGACAGCCACACAGACAGGCAGGCAGGCAGAGAGAGAGAGAGAGAGAGAGAGAGGGACCTACCTGGTGATAGGTGTTGATCCTCCACTTCGCTTGGGTTGGGCATCTTCATCCTGTGGGTTGTCATCAGCCGTTGACCTCCTAGTTAGGGCCCTCTTGAACGCCTCACCTGAAAGTTGTAAGTTTGGTAATAGTCGTTGTTGGAGAGTCCCCTAATCCCGCCCCCCACTCATCCCTGCCCACCCACCCCCCCTCCCCTCCCACCCCTCCCCCCAAACCCTCACCCTCCCCCCCCCCCCACCCCTCCCGCACAACCGCCTCCCCCCAACACAACCCACCCCCACACCCTCCCAGGACCCTCCATACCACCCACCACACACCACCCTTTGTCAAGCCAATGCAGATACCCTTGCCCCGCCCCCTGCTCCGCCTCCGCCTTATGCCCCCCCCCCCCCCCCACCAACCAACCAAGGGGCCCACACCATCCCCTCACCCCCACACCCCACCCCCCGCGCCTACCCACCACGCAACCGTTCTACTGATAGCTCCCCACATTCTCCTCCGCGTCCCCTCTTGCGTTCATGGACCCCATGGGGACAGCGCCGAACAGCCAAGCTGCGTAAGGAAGCCGTGGGCCTAGGAAGCCCTCCTCTTCCCCCCTACTGCTCGACTAAGCCCCAACCATCAAACCCCGCCCGCCCCTACCCCTCGCTCATCCGTTCGACTCGCCTCCAACATTCTCCTCCTCGTCCCCTCTGGCTTTCATGGACCCCTTGGGGGACAGCGCCGACCTGCCCATGCTACTGAAAGAGCCATTGCCCAAGCCGCTGCCATTGCCCAAGCCGCTGCTCCTGTGTGTGCCCAGGCTTGCCTGTGACGCCGGCGATGACGGTGATGATAAATTAGTGATGAAGACGGTGTTGGTGATAATGAATTAGTGGTGATGACATTGATGGAGATGGTGAACAACAACAACAAAGACAACAACAACAAAGACAACAACAACAACAAAGCATGGGCGAGTCCTTTAAACCTATTTGGTCTACACCTGGACTGTTACAACAACAGCAACAGCAACAACTACAGCAACAGCAACAACAACAACAAAGCATGGGCGAGTCCCTTTCACCTATTTGGCCTACCCCTGGACTGTAACAACAACAGCAACAGCAGCAACAACAACAACAACAACAACAACAACAAAGCATGGGCGATTCCGTTTACCGATTTGTCTACCCCTGGACTGTTTACAACAACAACGGAGAACTACAGCAACGCACAACAACAACAAAGCTGGGCAATCCCGTTCACCGATGGGGGCCTAACCCGGGAACGGTTATCAGACAACACACAACAACAACAACACAACAACACAACAACAACCACAACAAACAGCAACAACAACAGCACAACCACAGCAACAATAACAGCAACAACACAACAAGCCACAAGCATGGGTGGATCCGTTAAACCTATATACGCTATACCCGAGACTGTTACAACAACAACACAACAGCCACAACAACAGCAACAAACACAACAACAACAGCAACAACACAGCAACAACAACAAACTACAGGCAACAAAGCATGGAGTCCTTAACTATATGACCTACCCTAGCGGTACACAACAACACAGCACAACAACAACAACAACAACAACAACAACAGCAACAACAACAACAACAACAACAGCAACAACAACAACAACAACTACAGCAACAAAGCATGGGTGAGTCCTTTAAACCTATATGACCTACCCTAGACTGTTACAACAACAACAATAGCAACAACAACAACAGCAACAACAACAGCAACAACAACAGCAACAACAGCAGTAACAACGGCAACAACAACAGCAACAACAACAGCAACAGCAACAACTACAGCAACAAAGCATGGGCGAGTCCTTTAACCCTATATGACCTACCCTAGACTGTTACAACAACAACAACAGCAACAACAACAAGATCATGAAGAGTGGAAATTATACTTGCCTGGGACCCTATTTCAGAGGCGCGGGCAGCTAGCCTGCGTGAGGAGGTGTTGTTAGGGGGGGGGGCTGCGTCCGTCATTATGGCTTGGCCGCGAGACAGAGCCTCGAAGAGCTCCTCGTGGGTGTTGGCATTGGCGGCAGCAGCTGTCTGGCGCAAGCTGTCGAGTAGCTCACTAGCATCGACCTGGCCCTGGGATGGGGGAGTAGGTGGTGTATGTGTATGTGTGTGTGTGTGTGTGGGTGGGTGGGGGGTGATAGTGAGGGGTCCACGGTGGTGGCCTAGCATCGACCTGGCCCTGGGATGGTGGTAGGGCTATGGTGGTGGTATTGGGTCAGTTTTGGTTGATGGTGGTGGTAGTGGGTCAGTTTTGGTTGATGGTGATGGTAGTGGGTCAGTTTTGGTTGATGGTGGTGGTAGTGGGTCAGTTTTGTTTTTGCTGCGTGCCAAACGTTGTCGAGCAGCTCACTAGCACCACTCACTAGCGTTGCGACTGAACTTGCGGCTGCCAGCAGGCGCCAGCCTATGCGCCAGCCCTTGATTCCCTTGGGGCAGCAATGCTTGCAGCAGCAACACACTCCGCAATATGACCCAACCACACACACACCAGTATCCAACCACACACACACAAGCACCCAACCACCTACCTTCCTCGTCACTAGAACCCCACCAGCACCCACCCACCCACCAGCACCCAACCACCTACCTTCCTTGCACTAAAAGCACCCCCACCATCACCCACCAAACTACCCCACCCACCACTCACCTTCCCTCTCGCCACTAGCAAGCACACACCCACACCCAACCACAACCTACCACCCCCACCCACTACTCACCTTCCTCGTCACTAGCAACCCACCAGCACCCAACCACAACTACCCCCACCCTCCACTCACCTTCCTTGTCACTAGCACCCCACCAGCACCCAACCACAACTACCCCCACCCTCCACTCACCTTCCTCGTCACTAGCACCCCACCAGCACCCAACCACAACTACCCCCACCCTCCACTCACCTTCCTCGCACTAGCACCCCCCCCCCCACACCGACTCCACCCCACCCTCCCCTCACCGTCCTTCGTCACTAGCACCCACCATCCCCCAACACACCTAAACCCCCCCCCCACCCCACCACTCCACCTTCCGCGTCACTAGCACCCCCCAGCACCCCACCCCACCCTCCTCCCACCCGCCACAGCCCACCCTCCACTCCCCTTCCCTCCGTCCGTTGCCGACTGAACGTCGTCTGCCAGCAGGCGCCAGCCCATGCTCCAGCCCTTGATTCCCTTGGGGCAGCAATGCTTGCAGCAGCAACACACTCTTGCCACTACGCTGCACACCACTACCGCCACCACCACCATCGGGGGCCCCGGACTGGCTTGAAAAGCTCCCGCCACGGAAGCTGCCCCCAGGCTCTTTCCACCCTGGATCGCTGGTCGAAGGACAGCGTCCTAAGCCGAGCAGACTGGCAGGGGGGGTCTCGGCGTTTACCTCGGGGATGGCCGTCGCCGTAGTGGCGGTGGTGGTGGCAATGTCTGCTTGCAGTCTGCTCCAGGCGCCCAGGTCAGAGGGGGCTGCTGTGGTTAGTTAGGGTAAGTTGTGGTTAGTTGGGTTGGTTGTGGTTAGTTGTGGTTGGTTGTGGTTGTTTTTGGTTGGTTGTGGTTAGTTGGTTAGTGTTTAGTTTGGAGCACTTTCCTGAGGGCGAGTTCATTGTTTTTGGTTTTTGGTTTAGTTTGGCTTTATTTGTGGGAGCCATGTCCGATGGCGGCTTGGCTGTTGTTGAGTTGTTTTTATGTGTTACCTTCGGTGGGAGAGGAATGGCTAGGGCGGTTATTTTGGGGCTATTGTGGTTAGTTGTGGTTGGTTGTAGTTAGTTGTGATTAGCTATGGTTAGTTGTGGTTAGTTGTGGTTAGTTGTGGTTGGTTGTGGTTAGTTGTGATTAGCTAATGTTCATTTGTGTTGTTGTGGTTATTTGGTTAGTGTGGTTGGTTGTCGTTGTTGTGCTTCGTACGGGTTCGTTGTGGGTATTGTGGGTGACGCTTGGGTTGGTTGTGTTGTTTTTGTGCTTACCGCTCTGGTTAGTTGTTTTCGTGTGTTCTTGTGGTTAGGTGTAGGTTGGTTGGCGTTCGTTGTGCTATCGCTCCGTGGATTGTGGTTGTTGTGTTGGTTGTGGTTAGTTGTGATTCGCTATGGTTAGTTGTTGTTAGTTGTGGTTAGTTGTGGTTAGGTGTGGTTGGTTGTAGTTAGTTGTGATTAGCTATGGTTAGTTGTGGTTAGTTGTGGTTGGTTGTGGTTAGTTGTGATTAGCTCTGGGTATTGTTGTTTAGTTATGGGTTATCTTGTGGTAAGTTTTGTGTTATTGTAGTTGATTGTTCGTTGTTGTTAGTTGTGGTTCGTTGTGGTTCGTTGTGGTTAGTTGTGATTAGCTTTGGTTCGTTGTGGTTCGTTGTGGTTCGTTGAGGTTGAATGTGATTAGCTATGGGTAGGCGTGGTTTGTTGTGGTTCGTTATGGTTAGGTGTGATTAAATGTGATTAGCTATGGTTATGCGTGTGGGGTTTGTGGGTTGTTGTGATCTGGGTTGTGTATTAGTTTGTGGTTAGTGTGCTTAGTTTGTGAGTTTTTTTGTTTTGTGTTAGTTTGTGGTTAGTTGTGGTTAGTTGTGGTAAGTTGTGGTTAGTTGTGGTTAGTTGTGGTAAGTTGTGGTTAGTTGTGGTTAGTTGCTGTTAGTTGTAGTTAGTTGTGGTTAGTTGTGGTTAGTTGCTGTTAGGTGTGGTTCGTTGTGGTTCGTTGTGGTTTGCTGTGGTTCGTTGTGGTTCGTTGTGGTCAGTTGTGGTTAGTTGTGGTTAGTTGTGGTTACTTAGGGTTACCTTTCGAGCCGTGGCTGAGGGCGGACTTGAGAAGCGGGCGGTCAGTAGTAGTGACGACTAAACTTGCCCTGCGCTTCTTCACCACCGAATCCGCTTTGCACCAGCCGGACGCACTGGCACTGCTCTCGCGGGGCTGCCCTGCTGCTTGATCGGAAGCAACCACCACTGCATAGGTGGTGGGGACGGGGTGGTGGTGGGCAGGGGGCAGGGGGCAAGGGGCCGAGGTGGTGGTGGTTTGATGGGATGGTGGGGGGTGGTGGTGGGTGCAGGGGCAGAGGGTGCGGAGGGTGGTTGGGGTTGGCTGGGGATGGTGGTGTTATGGGTGGTGTGGCAGGGGGTCGGGGGCGAGGGTGTTGGTTTGATGGGGATGGTGGTGGGTGGTGTTGGTGGGGTGGGAGGGGGAGGGGGCAGGGGCGAGGTGGGTGTGGGTGTTGGATGGGGATGGTGTGGTGGTGGTGGTGGTGGGCAGGGGGTAGGGGCGCGGGTGGTGGTGGTTGGATGGGATGGATGGGGTGGTGTGGTGGGGGGGTTGGGCATGTGGCAGGGTGCAGGGTGTGGGTTCTTGGGATGGGTATGGTGGTGGTGGTGGTGTTGTGGCGGGGCGAGGGTGGTCGGTGGTTTGGATGTGGATGGGTGGTGGTGGTGGTGTGGGCAGGGCAGGGGCGAGGGTGTGGTGGTGTGGATGGGGATGGGGTGTGGTGGGGTGGTGGGCAGGGGGTAGGGGGCGAGGGGTGGTGGTGGTTTGGATGTAGGTGGGGGGTGGTGGTGGTGGTGTGGTGGTTGGTGGCGGGGCAGGGGGCGAGGGTGGTGGTGGTTGGATGGGGATGGTGGTGTTTGGTGGTTGGTGGGCAGGGGCAGGGGGCCGTGTGGTGGTGGGTTTGGATGGGATGGTTTGGGTGTTTGTTGGTGGTGTTGGGCAGGTCGAGGGTGGTGGGGGTTGGATGGATGGTGGTGGTTGAAGGTGGTGTGGGCAGGGGCGAGGTGGTGGTGGGTTGGATGGGGATGGTGTTGGTGGTGTGTTGGTGGTGGCGGGGTGGTGGTGGTGTTGGGTTGGGCGGGGTTGAGGTTGGTGTTGGTGTGGGGGGCGGGGAAATGGTGTGGTGTGGAATGGGTGGGCGGGGGTTTTGGTGTTGTGTTGTGCGGGAGGTTGTGTGTTGGTGTTGGTGGGCGGGGGTGGTGGTGTATAAGGGTGCGGGGAGGTGGTGTTGGTGGAGTTGGTGGCGGAGTGTGTTGGTGTTTGGTGTTGTTGGGCGGGGATGGTGGTGGTGTTGGTGTTTGGTTGTTGGTGGGGGCGGGGATGGTGTTGGGTGGGTGTTGTTGGTTGGTGTTGGGCGTGAGGCATGGTGGTGGTGTGTGTGTTATTGGGCGGGATGGTGGTGATGGTGGTGGTGGTGGCGGGGATGGGTGGTGGTGTTGGTGGTGTTGCGGAGACGTTGGTGTGGTGGTGGGGGTGGTGGGCGGGATGGTGGTGGTGTTGGTGTTCGTTTTGTATGCGGATGTGGTGTTTGGTGGTGGTGGCGGGGGGTGGTGTGTGCGGGGGCTGCACTTTTGCTGCTTGACTCTGAAAAGCAACCAACCTGGAGTAGTGGTGGGCAGGGTGGGAATGGTGGACGTGGGGATAATTTTGTGTGTGTGTGTGTGTTGTGTGTAGTGTTGTGTGTGTGTGTAGTGTGGGGGGGGATGCATGGGAGGATTGGTGTGTGTACTTTTGTTGGTTGCTTGGGGGTGGGGGGTGGGGAGGTCAGAATGCGCCAAGCATTTTTTAAAGTGGAGAAATATGATTGAACTGTGTTTATGGAGGGGGTGTGAGGACATATGTGTTAAGCCCCTTCCTGTAACCCAGCCCCCAACGGGCCCCCCCTATTGGAGGGGGTGATGCGTGTGTTTGTTGCCTCGAGCCACACAAGGCCAATGTATAGTATATATAATGGGTTATGTGTAACTAAGAGGATTAGTACTTTTTTCGGACAAATAAGAACTTCCTTTTGCCGATTTGTCCGCTATGGTGTAACGATTATATATATATAATATAATATATATATATATTAAAATTATTATATATATATATATTATATATATATATATTATATATAAACAAATGTGGGTGTGCCTCCTTAATGGTTCCACTCTTCTAGATGATGATGTGTGGTATGTCCTACTTACGACACCGAACCAGTTTCCCATATATAAATATCAATGTACAACGAACCTGTTTGTGTGGTGTGCCTCCCTTATGGTTCCCCAGCTGCTTCTAGATGATGATGTGTGGTATGTCCTACTACTGCAGAACCAGTCATAAATAAATATCAATGTACAGCCAACCTGTTTGTGTGGTGTGCCTCCCTAATGGTTCCCCAGCTGCTTCTAGATGATGATGTGTGGTATGTGAAGGGTGACTTCATGCTGCTAGTTGGACTGTCCACGCTGGCGCTTGTTCTTAGCATCATGAGTGCCTTGCTGGCACTGGCGAAGCGGTCGGCGCCCCGGCCGGTGGTGCCAGCGAAAGGAGATGGGGCGGGAGAGACAGCATTGCCTGAGTTGGGTTGGGTTGCATTGGGTGTGGTGAGGAGTGTTGGGTTTTGGGTTTGGTTGGGTGTGTTGGAGGAGAATTTTAGGTTTTG
>JACBWV010000857.1:25000-87500 GCA_013435795.1 Chlamydomonas sp. ICE-L | reverse complement strand
TATAAGGGACTTGTGGCATGCCCCAAGCACCCATGTTACTTGACTAGCCTAATGAAAAAAATACCAACTGCTTTACATCTTTCTTGTCAAGGCTTCTTACAATATGATGGGACATGCATAAAACAAATCATCACACAAATACTCATCTTGCTGCTGATAAAACTCATCCTGCTGGTTTCATAAAACAAATCATCACACAAACACAAACAAATCATCACACAAACACAAACAAATCATCACACAAACACAAACAAATCATCAGACAAACTCAAACAAATCATCACACAAACACAACACTCATCCTGCATAGTACCTGTGTGGTTTAAGAATGTTGCCGTCCTGATTTATTTTTTATAAAAATCCTAAGACTTTTGAACAAGCCTAGTGCACACACACATACATACACACATGAATACATACACACACATACATACCTACACACACATACACATAAAGACACACACATACATACACATACATACATGCATACACACATACATACTCATACATACACACATTCATACACATGCATACAGACATACAGACACACTCACACAAACACAAACGCACATACACACATGCATAGACAAACACACACACCTTTTTGATCACTTCGCTGGTCCTTCCTTTCTCTTCCCGACCGGTCCCCTCCACCCCCTCCACCGCCGCCGCCTCCGCCACCGCCTGCGTGCTCCTCAGCAAAATCCCACCGCAACGACCCCCCCTCCCCCTCTTTACTCGACCCAGACCCCCTTATCCTGCCCGTTTAACCGCCGCGCACCGCACCGACATATTTTTATTTGAAGCCAGCCCCCTGTTCCTATAGTGAAAAATTCACAAAATCCATAGCCCTTGGGCTTTCCCGAGTCCTTGTCAGTAACCAGCCTAGTGGGGGCAAGGGTGGGTGGATGGGTGGGACAGGGGTGGGGAATGGGATGCGGATGGGGTGGGGTAGGGTGTGGGATTGTGTTGGGTGGTGTTGGGTGGTATTGGGTGGTGTGGGGAGTGGGAAGAATTCATAGCCCTTGGGCTTTCCCGAGTCCTTGTCTGTCACAAGCCTGGGGGGGGCAGGGTGTGGGGTTGGGTGGGATGGGGGGGATGGTGTGGGGTGTGGGGTGGTGCGGTTTGGTGTTATGTGGGGGAAGAGTTCATAGCCCTTGGGCTTTCCCGAGTCCTTGTCTGTCACAAGCCTGGGGGGGCAGGGTGTGGGGTGGGGGTGGGTGGGATGGGGGGATGGTGTGGGGTGTGGGGGGGGTGGTGCGGTTTGGTGTTATGTGGGGGAAAGAGTTCATAGCCCTTGGGCTTTCCCGAGTCCTTGTCTGTCACAAGCCTGGGGGGGCAGGGGTGTGGGGTGGGTGGATGGGTGGGGACAGGGGAGGGGAATGGGGTGGGATGGGGAGGGGTGGGATGGGGTTGGGTGGGGTGGGTGGGATGGGGAGGGGTGGGGTGAGAAATGGGGTTGGGTGGGGTGGGAGGGGAGGGGTGGGGTGTGGGATGGGTTGGGTGGGGAGGCCGTAGAAGAGTATTCTTAGCCCTTGGACTTTCCTGATTCCTGTTAGAACCATCTTGGGGGGGCAGGTGTGTGTGTGTGTGTGTGTGTGTGTGTGGACCCCCGGTGGTGGTGGGGGGCGGGGGGTGAGGGGACGCGAGAAGGAGCGTGTGGAGGTCAAATGTGGGGGGTATGGGTGGGGCGTGTGTGCGCCTGTGGGGGGGGAGATTTAATGGAGTCCTTCTTCAGTCACCAGCCAGGAGGGAACAGGGGTGGGGGGGTGGAGGGGAAGGGGGTGGGGTGACGTCGAGTGGGGGAAGAATCCATAAGCCCTTGGGCTTCCTGAGTCATGGTCAGTCCCCCCCCAATCCCTGGGGGGACGGACAGGGGTGGGGGTGGGGGGGGGGAAGAGGGTGTGTGGTGTGGGGGGGGAGTGGTGGGTGGTTGGGTGCGGGGAAGGTCCGGCGTGTGTGTGTCCATGCGTTTGTAGGGCAGATGCGGTGGGGGGGGGGGGGGGGGGGGAGGGGGTGGGCGGGGGGGGGGGGGGGGGGGGGGGGGGGGGGGGGGGGGGGGGGGGGGGGGGGGGGGGGGGGGGGGGGGGCAGGGGGGGCGGAGAGGACGGAGGGGCGCAGGGTGCCGGTGGGGGGGGAGGATTGGGAGTTGGAAGGGGGGGGTGTTGTGGTGTGGGTGGGGGGACTGAGTGAAGATTTTGGCGGTGTGTGTGTGGGGGTGGAGGAATGGGAGCTCTGGAGGGCTCTCGTGTGCATGGTTGTGTGGCAGTGTGTGGTGAGTGTGTGGGGGGAGGACAGATGGTGGGGTGTTGTTGGGGTGGCGGAAAGGAGATGAGTGGAGGCCCCCCTGGTGTGTAGAAACAGGGGGGGGGGGGGGGGGGGGGGAGATAACAGGGTGCTGGTTGTGGCTGGATACGTGGGTCGGGGGAAGATAAAAGGGAGGGGGGGGGGGGGGGGGAGCGGGGGGGGGGGGGAGATGATAACAGGTGTGTGTATCCGTGGGTGGGGGGGGATCACACAGGGGGGGATGTGGGTGAGGGTGTGTGTGGGTGTGTGTGGGTGTGTGTGGGGGGGGGGGAGAGGGCAAGGGTGTGGCATGTGGTGTGGTGCCTGTGCGCTCCATCATGGGTTAGTTGCATGGCTGTAGTTTGGTGTTGTCGATAGCGCGCTCATGTAGTTTTTTTTTTACCATGGGGCCCCCTGTGTGGGGGAAGGCGAGATGTACCTCGTTAGCATGTATTTGATGGACCCTACATCGTAGTAGACCTGAATGAACCTTATCTACCTTATTATTTATCATTTATTTTTTGAACTTTATCTACCTTATTATTTATCATTCATGTTTTGGACTTTATATACCTTATTATCTATCATTTATTTATTGAACTTTATCTACCTTATTATCTATCATTTATTTTTTGAACTTTATCACTAAAGCCCCCTCTGGACCCCCCAGAGGGGTTCAAGTTCCCCCGTGTCTCTCTCCGCTGTCTGTCTGTCTCTCTATCCAATCTCTATCCAATCTCTATCCAATCTCTATCCAATCTCTATCCGTCTTTCCGAGGTTCCGAGGCGTTCGAACGATTCAAACCACCTCCGCACCCACAATTTTTGCTTGCTCATAGTTGGAGTGCGCATGACTAGAGTTATCAGCATCGCAGAGGTCAAAATCCTTCGCAAAAGTTGTTCAATGTTTGTAGCTCTATTCGGCTACGAGTAGCTACTTTCTCCACTACTTCCGAAACTCCCTGCCAGTGACTGCTAAAGCGATTTTCAGTGTCTCTTGCGACACGCTCTTAGAACTTATCTACCTTATTATCTATCATTTATCTATCATTATTATTAGTAGTAGTATTATCTGCCATTATCTACCATTTGTATTATTATTATTAATATTATTATTATCTACCATGATCTACCATTTGTATTATTATTATTATTATTATTATTATTATTATTATTATTATTATAAGTATTATTATCTACCATGAATCATAACATTTGTATTATTATTGTTTTTTTTTTTTTTTTTTTTATTATTAGTATTATAAGTATTATTATTATTATTATTATTATTATTATTATTATTATAAGTATTATTATTATAAGTATTATTATTATTATTATCATTATTATCATTATTATTATTATTATTAGTATTATTATCTACTATTACCAAACATTTATCTATCATTATCTGAACCAAATTTGATTTACCTCTTTATTAACCACATTAGTTACATCAACTTTTACCCACTTCTATCAATTTGTATTTACCTCATTAAGGGAAAAAACACCATCAAATGAGGGGAAATACCCCTCATGGATTTGATGGATCCCACTTTGGAGAAGACCTGAATAAGCTTGTATAAACTTGTACTTACCTCATTACTTGTATTTTCCTCATTACTTGAATCAACTTGTATTTACCTCATTACTTGAATCAACTTGTATTTTGAACCCCATTATTTATATCAACTTTTACTAATTGTTATCAACTTTTATTAACCTCATGGATCTCACTTGGGAGAATGTCTGAATCAATTTTTCTCATTTTTTCTTTACCTCGTTATCTGAATCAACTATTTGAACCTCATTATTGTTTTCAACTTTTATCAACTTGCATTTACCTCATGGACTTGATGGATCTCACTTTGGAGAATATCTAAATCATTTTTTCTCAATTTGTCTTTAACTCATTATCTGAATCGGATCTGAATCAACTTTTATTTTGGACCTCATTATTTTTTATCAACTTTTATCAGGAGGATGCCAGGAGCCATAGAAAGTCCGGCACGGCCCATGTTGGGGTATCGGGCAGTGGTTTCTATTAGGGGCTCACGTGATCTATCGATACCCCCGGGTCCGGCGATATTCTGGGCACCTTCTCGGGGGATACCCCCCCCCCCCCCCCCCCCCCCCCCCCCCCCCCTCCGGCCCCTTGCCAACTTTTTCCTAATTTTTTTTTCTGAGTGCTCCATTTCATCTCTGGAGAAGTGCAACGACTTCGTCTTAATGCAAGCGTTCCAATTCCATACTCTCCAGACACCTGCTATGTAATTCAAGCTCAATTTCGAGTTCGAGTTCGAGTTCAAGTTTGAAACCTTGCTGTACCAGTGATCTGCTGCTTATCCTGGTCTGGGTTTGGCATGGATGTATCAATTAGCACTGCAAAGTCAAATGGGTCCATCGAGGAGTCTATTCACGACAAAAGTCCATCCAAGAGGCAGCATGTCGACCTGAGCGATAGCCGCCTGCTGTCTGACGACGATGACGGATTCACATGTCCTCTTTGTGCTCGTTCAGCAACTGATTTTGCAGGGTCGCAACAGTTCGAGCAGCACAATAAGTTCTGAAAGGGTTCTCCGGCCTAAGCATCAACAAGGGACAGCAAGCAGTCATAATCAGCAAGGCTAAGTACTTCAAGAAGTACAGCCAGAAGGCCAACTTGGATGATAAGGCGGCATGCACCAACACCCTGTTTGTGTGCCCCCACTGCTCAGCCACCATATGGAAGTACGGAATGGAAGTCCCACCACAAGGAAAAGCACAGTGGTGTGGCTCAAGTACCCCCCATTGGGGCTTACGAGGGTGGCCCACATAGCAGCTGTGATGAGCAAGTTGAAGCCTCGACAGCCTCGACTATAGTTCTTGTCTGATGTGCTTTTTGGAGACCAGAGCAAGTTGAAGGTCTGATAGGGGCCCTAACCAATTTAACAATAGCTTCCATAATCATGGTGGGCTCAGGTGGGCATTACATTTAGACCTTTTGGTGGGTTTCATGTAGCAAGCCCATGCAGGTTACAGGCCAATACCAGGCAAGTCAGTTATAACGATGTTGAAGAAAAGCAAGGAATTATAAGGAAGCTAAAATATTGAGCTATCTAGGGTTGCATATTGTATTAATTTGTAATCGTGTTCAGGTCGTGTTTTAAAAACAATCCACAACATTCCCTGGGGTTTTGAAAATGCAGCGGTGACTAAGGAGATGATTTGCCAAACACATGGGCTAAGTTTTATCTTAAATTTGTGGGGGGAGGTGGGGTCCAACCCCCCCCCCCCCCCCTTTTGACCTCTCCAACTTTTCTGGAGGCGGGGTACCAGATATTTGTTGTATGGCCACCCTCCGAACTTTTATAACTTTTATTTACTCATTGGATTTGATGGATCCCACTTCCTGGAAGATCTGGATCAGAGCTGCTCTGTACATCGTAACGATGTTACACACTGAGAGCCAAGCATTTTGCAGGAGGAGGGTGGGGAGGACATGGTGAGTGTGTTGGACGCGAGGACGTGTAAGGAGGGTCTGGGTTACTTGTGTTGTGTGTGTGGGTGTGGCTGTGGTGGGTGTTGTGTTGGTGGGGGTGTGTGTGTTTGTGGGTGTGTGGTGTTTGTGTGGGTTTGTGTGGTTGTTTGTGGGTGGCGGGGGTGCCGGGTGTGGGGGTCTGGCAGGTGGGCTGTGAGTATACTGTGTGTGTGTGTGTGTATAGTGGGTGTGTGGTATAGGTGTGTGTTGTGTGTTGATGTGTGGGGTGTGTGGGTATGTGTGTGGTTGTGTTTGGTGACTGTGGTGTGTGTGTGTGTGTGTGTGGGTGTATTGTGTGAGTGTGAGTTGTGTTTTTGTGATGTGGGTGTGTGTTGTGTGTGTGTGTTTGTATGTGTGTGTTGTGCTATGTGTGTGGGTGTTTGTTATGTGTGTGCGTGGTGTGTGTATGTGGTGTGTGTGGTTTGAGTGTGTGTGCGTAGCTGTTGTGTGTGTGGTGTGGAGAGGGAGGGGGGGTCGGGGGCATAAACATTAAGTATGGGAGAGTGGTCGAGGAGGACATGGTGAGTGTGAAGAGGAGGACGGAATAGATAGGAGGTATGTGTTATATGTGTGAGGTATTGTCTGTTGTTGTGTTGGGAGGTGTGTGTGTGGTGTGTGGGGGGGGGGGGGGGGGGTGGGGGGGGGGGGGGGAGGGGGGGTTGGTGGTATATGAGCACAAGGGTGGAGGGTTGTGGACTGGTGAGTGTGAAGGAGGAGGGGAGAGATAGGATGTGCGTGTCGTGTGTGTCTGTATGTGTGTGATGGGAGAGGTGGGGAATGGGTGGGGTGGGGGGGTGTAAGCATACGGGTGGAGGTGAGAACATGCTGAGTGTGAAGGAGGAGGACGGGATATGATGCCTGTGTCTGTGTGCGTGTTTGTATGAGTATGTGTGTGTTTGTATGTGTGTGTGTTTGTAAGTGTGTGTATGTGTGTGTGTTTGTATGTGTGTGTATGTGTGTGTTTGTATGTGTGTGTTTGTATGTGTGTGTGTATTTGCGTGTGTTTGAATGTGTGTGTGTGTGTGTTTGTATGTGTGTCTGTATGTGTGTGTTTGTTAATGTCTTAATGTGTAGGGAGGTGTGTTTGTGTGTATGGAGGTGTGTGTGTTGGGGGGGGGCATAAGCATAGGGAGAGTATGAGGTGAGTGTGAAGGAGGAGGACGGGATGGATGTCTTCCGTCTTCGTGTCTGTGTGAGTCTTTTGTGATGGGAGGGGGGGGGGGGGGGGGGGGGAGAAACATGGGAGAGTGAGGAGGACATGGTGAGTGTGAAGGAGAAGGACAGGATAGGATGTCTGTGTCTTTCTCTGTGTTTATATGGGTATGTATGTGGTGATACGAGGGGGGGGGGGGGGGGGGGGGAGGGGGAGGGGGGGGGGGGGGCATGGGGGGGGGGGGATTAATCATGAGGGAGAGGGAGGAGCGACATGGAGGAGTGTTAAGGAGGAGGACGGGGATAGGATGTCTTAGTCTGTGTCTGTATGTGTCTTTGTGTGTGTGATGGGATAGGTGGGGGGGTGGGGGGATAAGCATAAGGGGGGAGGGGCGAACATGGTGAGTGTGTTGGAGGAGGACGGGATAGGACGTTATGTATGTTGTGTGTTGTTTGATGTGTTGGTATGTTGGGAGGGGGAGGGGGTGTGTGGGGGGGGGGGGCCTACGCATGAGAAGAGTGGGGAGGACATGGTGAGTGTTGCAGGAAGGAGACGGGGGAAAAAATAGGCGCGGACGGAATGGTTTGTATGCGGGAGCTGTGGGTGAGTGTGTGTGTGTTAAGATCGGGGGTGGTGGTGGGGGATATGGGGGTGCATAGCCAAGGAGAAGAGTGGGGATGGACATCGTGAGGTGGAGGAGGAGGACGGCAATAAGTGACGTACCTGGGTGGTGGTGTGTGTGTGGTTGTTGGGAGGGGGGGGTGGGGGGCATCGCATAGGAGAGTGGGGAGGCATGATGGATGTATGTCTATATGTGTATTTGGTTATGTGGATGTGTGCGGGTGTGTGGGTGAGAGTATGTGTTGAGGCTGGTGTGGGTGTAGTGTGTGTGTGTGCGCGCGGGGGGGGGGGGGGGCGGGGAGGGGGGGGGATTGAGAGTATTGGAGGTTTTGGCGGGTGTGAGTGTGTGGAGTGTGGGAGGGAGAGGAGGCGGGAAGGGGGGGGGGGGGGGGGGGGGGGGGGAATGAGTATTAGGAGAGTGTGGGTCAAGTGTGGTGTGTGTGTGGCGTGTGGGTGTGGGGAGGGAGGGGACTTGCCTTGCGAGGTAGGTTGTCGTCAGTGGTGTGTGGTGGGAGTGGGTTTGTTACAGGGGGGGGGGGGGGGGGGGGGGAGGAGGGGAATGAGGAGTATTACGGAGAGTGTGGTGTGTGAGTGGTGGTGTGGCTGTGTAGGGGGGGGACGGGGGGGTTGGTAGTGTGGTGTGTGTGGCTGTTGTGTTACGGTGTGTGTGTGGGGGGGGGGGGACGCGATATGAATAGGAGGAGGAGTGGGAGAGGGTGGGTGGTGTTGTGTGGTGTGGGGGGGGAGGGGTGCCCCGCGCGGTTTTTTCTGGCGGTGGTAGAGGGTGTGTGGGTGTGTGGGGGGGGGGGGGGGGGGGGATTTGTGGTGTGGGGGTGTGCGGAAGGGTGTGGGATGTGGGTGTAGGTGTGGGTGAGTAGGTAGGTGTGTGTGGTGTGGGGGAAGGGTTGGGTGTGGTGTCGGTATGGGGTGGGGATGGGTGTGGGGTGGTGTGGGTCGTGGGTGTAGGGAAGGGTGTGGGTGTGCGTGTGTGGCTGGGGGAAGGGGTGTGGGTTTGGAGGTGTGGGTCTGAGTGGGGGGGCGGGGGTGGGGTGTGGGTCTCTTTTTGGGGGGTAGGTCGTGGGCGCGGTGGTGGTGTGGGGAAGGTTGGGTGTGTGTGTCTGTGGGTATGGGTGTGGGGCTGTGTGTGTGTGTATGTAGGTGTGGTTTGGGTACAGGGTTGGGTGTGGGGAGGGATGTGGGGTGTGGGCGTCGGGCAGGGTGTGGGTGTGGTGTGGTGTGGGGCAGGGTGTGGGTGTAAGTGTGGGTGTGGGTAGGAGTGGGCGTGGGGGCAGGGGACCATTAGCATGGCAAATGCTGGGACCCCACGAGCACCCACCGAACACAGTCGATGATGGTTGCTTTGCCATCTTCGTTGATCGTCTACGCTATGGTAGCCACAGATGGATGGCAGTCAGAGGGTTCAAGATATGGAGAGCAACAGCTCGTCGGTGAAAGGTTGAGCTATGAATGGGCAGTTAGGAACTTATTCCGCAGATGCAACCTGAAGCTCTATGAGCCAACGGCGCAGACTCGCGTGAGATGATTGAACTGAGAAAATGAGGAAATCTTCGAAAGCGATCTTCACCAGCGCGGCTGATGGCTGCAAGAGATGAAGCTGCAACAGACCGCGCGCCAAATGAAATAGGACCGTTTTGAACTGAAAAGAGTTGCGAAGCAAGAAGATCGGAGCTGGTCGGAGAAGGAGCGCACAACACAGAACTTGCATGGACTGGACGACAGATGGGACCAACAGGGGAAATTTCCCATCTGTTACTTCAAAAACTCGCTCCTTGCCTTGTCATTTCACCATCGCAACATCGCCCTGCCCTGCTTCCTTAAAGCCTCCACATCATCGTCATCCCACGTGAGTGATTGCCAGTTCGCGCCTCCCATCCCTTCTTGCAACCAGTCACCAGCCTTTATCATCCGCCTAGCAAGTGATCTGACGGTCAGGAGACTCAAATTACATCACACAACCTCTGCATAGACTGGCAAGTGTGAACTCCAGACAAGCCCACACCAAGCCCTTAGGAGTTTTCTCCCATCTACCCCTTCTTAATCAACAGAGGAAAGCAAAATCAAAATCATCACACAGCAATTGACAGGCCAGTGTTGACCCAAGACAAGCACTACACACCCAAGACAAGCACTGCACACCCAAGACAAGCACTGCACACCCAAGACAAGCAATACACACCCAAGACAAGCACTGCACACTCAAGACGAGCACTACACACCCAAGACAAGCACTGCACACCCAAGACGAGCACTACACACCCAAGACAAGCACTGCACACCCAAGACGAGCACTACACACCCAAGACAAGCACTGCACACCCAAGATAAGCCCAAACTACGACCTGGGGGAACTTCCAAATGGCCAGCGCTCCAATTGAGTTTAACCTTGGCGACTGGTTGCGCACTGACACAGACAGAGAGATACAAATCAGGAGGCCTAGTGTACTGGGTTGCTGGACTAAGACCTCTGTGCATGCAGAGGGTGGTTCACAGTACCTTTACGGAGACAGCTCAGGTGGATGTTTGTGTGTGTGTGGTGGTGGTGGTGGTGGTGGTGGGGAAGGCATATGCCTGTGTGTCTGGGGGGGGAGGGTATGAGGGTGGGAGTGGGGGGGGAGGGAAGGGGGGAAATGCAGATTGAGAGATTCAAATTAGCTGCTAGACTAAGATCTATGTGCATGCCAGGGGGGGGGGGGGGGGGGGGGGGGGTCTCTAAAAACCTCTTTGCTAAAGTGATTGTTTTGGGGGGCAAGTGTCTATCTCTGGGGTGGGCAAGGAGTGGGGTGGGGGTGGTTGCTCCCTGACCCTGCAATCCACCAGTGCCATTGTGGCCCTACCCTGCCCCAACCCTACCTCACGTTCAAGGGCCGGCAGAAGGGACTTGACCTGAATGAAGACTACCCTGACCTGGCCAGAAAATACTTCTGCGCCTACCCTGCCCCTGGCCTACCTCATGCCCAAGCTCCTCATGAGGGCTTGGGACGTGAATGATGACTACCCTGAACTGACCTGAACCTGAAACCTTATGCGCCTACCCTGCCCCAGGCCTACCTCACTTCTAAGCTCCTCATGAGGGCCTAGACCTGAATCAAGGATATCATGAACTGACATGAACCTGAAACCTTCTGCGCCTACCCTGTCCCAGGCCTACCTCACTTCCAAGCACCTTATGAGGGCCTAGACCTGAATGAGGGCTATCCCGAAGCTTTCACACGCAAAGATGAGGGAGAGTGCACATCTGTGGGTGTGATCATACAAGCAGCACAGAAAAGCAATCTTGAACTGCGTCCCCAGATTTGCACCTTCAGGTAAGAGCCCCTAAAGAATAACTAACTCAGATCAATGTTCTGATTTCACGCGTGGAGTGTTCAGTTACGTTCTAAAGCGATGAGGCGGAATTCGCACTAGTCAGGTGAGGTGAGTTAAAGTTAGTTGACGGAAAACTGTCAGGTGTCACGAGGAGGCCCCTGAAATAGGCCAGTCAGGATGAAAGATTGAATAGTCAGTACGTAATACTAGCGATAAAGAGGAGGATTGTAGGGTGCGTAGGTAGTAAGTAATGTTATTAGTAAGGCAGGAATAGTAAGGTGAAGAAGTAATGTGGCAGTCAGTAGGAGCTGGATATAAAACTGATGCCCAATAGCTGAAAATAAAAACCACGAACCTGCAGCACAGCACTGTGCAGCACAGCAAAGCAGCTTGACGGTTGACCTGTCCCCAGACGATTGCCACCTTAGTGATAAGACGACCCCTAAAGAATAACTAACTCAGATCAATGTCTGATTCAAGGTGGAGTTGGTTACGTCAGGTGAGGCTGAATAGGCAGTAAGGCAGTGAGTAAGTAAGAATACGCAATAGAGTAAGTAAGTAAAGAAGTAAATTAGTAATTGAGCCAAGCGTAAGGAAATGTACGTAACGTAATGGCAGTCAGAGGAAGTCTGCCATATAAAATGTCCCCATAGCTGAAATAAAACACTGCGAGTGCATTGCACATGCACATGTAGCACAGCATGCAAGCTGACCTGTGTCCCAGATTACTTTCCGATCGATCGTCAGCCGATATACGCACATGGTGCACTTTGTGGGTTTTCGTCCGGCAGGCTGGAATAGGCAAGTTTAGAGGAGCTGCATATACGCTTTGCTTTTCGTGTAGATGGAAAAAGAACAATCACTGCAATTGCACACAGTGCACAGTGCATGCCACCGGCCGCACCGCAAAAGAACTTTGAACTGCGTCCAAATTTGCACCTTTAGTAATATCCCCCTCAACATCAATCACTCAAGCCCAACACACGCCAGCTGAAAATAGCACAGCCACAGCACAGCTCAAGTTGAAGCCACATGCCCCTACACATGACAACCTTTTCCGTAATATCTCCCCTGTCAACAAATCACTCTATCACACAACGCAAGACAGTACAACGTTAGACAAAGCAAGCAAAGCAATCTTGAACGGATACGAGTCACCAGATTTGCAACTTCCTGGTAATGGTTTGACACCTTGATCGGTTAAGAGTTTGCACAGCTTAGTGTAAGAGTTCTGCACTTCTTCAGGTAAAGAAATGTTTGCACCTTCAGGTAAGAGTTTGCACCTTCAGGTAAGAGTTTGCACCTTCAGGTAAGAGTTTTGCACCCTTCACCGGTAAAGGTTTGCCTTAGGTAAGCTTTGCAACCACTTCAGGTATTAGCGAGTACCTAACAACTGTAGGCAGCTCCCAGGTCAGCTGTTTAGTCTCTGGGACTTAGCACAGTACGGCACAAGCCAGAAGAATTACCCAACACATATAAACAAAAAAAATAAAAAAACACAACCACACCAATACCCCCCACGTTTAATTACTCTCCTCAAAGAATACATGCTAAGCACCTACCAAAAGGACAACACACGACAGTAGACCACCATTAGACCACAGCACGTACAAGCACAAGTTGAGCCATGTACCCAGACTTGCGCCTTTCAGCAGTAGCCCCTAAACAAGGTCATCACAAGCACAAACACAGACAGTACAGAGAGGTTAGCAAGCCACAGCATCAGCACAAGTTGAGCCAGTACCCACAGACTATGCGCATTTCAGCAGTATTAAGCCCCTGTCAACAAATCACTCCAAGCACACCACACGACCGTACAACGTAGCACAGACAGAACAGTCAGTTGAGCCATGCGCCCGCCATGCCACCTTTCAGTGATATCCATTCAAAAAACATCAATCAAAGAATACCACAAGACCGTACAGTACACACGTAGTCGAGCACAGCACAGCACCCGACACAGCACAGTATAAGTTGGCCCATGTACCCCGGACTGCCACAAACCCTTCAGTATATCCCGTAACAAAATCAGCAGAGGCAGAACACAGAGGACTACAACGTGCAACCTCAAAGCAACACAAGACGGCTAACTTGGGCACGCACAAGTTAGCAGTACCCAGATTGCGCCTTCAGCGTAAGCCTAAACAAATCACTCAAGCACAACACAAGACAGTACAACGTAGCACAGCACAGCACAGCTAAAGTTGAGCCATGCACCCAGACATGCACCTTTCAGTAATATCCCCTTAACAAATCACTCAAGCAAAAACCATGACAGTACAACATAGCACGGCACGGCACAGCATGGCACAGTATAAGTTGATCCATGTACCCAGACTTGCGCCTTTCAGTACGAGCTCCTAAAAAAACCACGCAAGCACAACAGAAGACAGTACAGTGTAGTACAACATAGCACAGCACAACTTGAGCCATGTACCCAGACATGCGTCTTTCAGTAATATCCCCTTAACAAATCACTCAAGCATAAACCATGACAGTACAACGTAGCACAGCACGTCACAGCACAACTTGAGCCATGCACCCAGACTTGCACCTTTCAGTACGAGCTGCTATTGAAATCGCTCTAGCACAACACAAGAAAACAACATTGCACAGCAAGGCACAGCACAAGTTGGACCACGTACCCAGACATACTACTTTCAGTAATTTTCCCTAAACAAATCACGCAAGCACAACAAAAGACAGTACAACGTAGCACAGCACGTCACAGCACAACTTGAGCCATGCACCCATACATGCACCTTTCTGTACGAGCTCCTTAAGTACAGTCCAACGTAGTACAACATAGCAAAGCACAACTTGAGCCATGTACTTAGACATGCACTTTTTAGTAATATCCCCTAAACAAATCACGCAAGCACAACACAAGACAGTACAACGTAGCACAGCACGTCACAGCACAACTTGAGCCATGTACCCAGACTTGCACCTTTCAGCATGAGCTGCTATAGAAATCACGTAAGCAATACACAAGACAGGTCAACGTAGCATAGCAAGGCACAGCACAAGTTGAGCCATGTACCCAGACTTGCACCTTTCAGCATGAGCTGCTATAGAAATCACGTAAGCAAAACACAAGACAGGTCAACGTAGCATAGCAAGGCACAGCACAAGTTGAGCCATGTACCCAGACTTGCACCTTTCAGCATGAGCTGCTATAGAAATCACATAAGCAATACACAAGACAGTACATCATGCACAGCACGTCACAGCACAAGTTGAGCCATGTACCCAGACATGCACTTTTCAGAAAATGCCCGTTTGTGCCCTTGGTTTCCTGCGCTGCGGTGTGCTGTGCTGCTGGTGCTGAGCTGCATTGTGTTGTGTTGCATTGCTTGTTTAGTGCACAGGACTGAGGTGCAAATATGGGTAGCCACTTCAAGCTTGGTTTCCTGCCTACAGTGTCTTCTGCATTGGGTGTTGTTTGGCATTGTGTTTTTTGTATGGCATGACTGGTTGCAAGATATGAGGACACACCTCAAACCGCTTTTCTGTGCTGCAATGTGCTGTGCTGCATTGTGTTGTGTTGCATTGTGTTTTGTTGTAGTGCACTGGCAGGAAACCAAGCTTGAAGTGGCTACCCATATAAGCTTCTGCTTGTAGACGAAAAGAATAACACTGCAATGCAGCACAGCACAGTGCAGCACAGTGCAGCACAGCAAAGCAATCTTGAACTGCGTCCCAGGGCACTGCGTCCCAGGAAACCAAGGGCACTAACAGGCACTTACTGAAAAGTGCATGTCTGGGTACATGGCTCAACTTGTGCTGTGCTATGTTGTACTGCCTTGTGTTCCCTTGTGTAGTGCTTGCGTGATCTCTTTAGGGGCTCTTACTGTAATATATGAGGAGGGATTGGCATTTGTTTCCCTGGTGCTCCTACTACTGACTCCAATGTGGCCTCGCTTGACAAGTCAAGAGGGACTTATTGAAAGGCGAATGTCTGGGCATTATTACATTATTTATAAAAGGCGCATTACTGAAAGGCGCATTACTGAAAGGTGCATTACTGAAAGGCGCATTACTGAAAGGCGCATGTCTGGGTACAAGGCTCAAGTTGTGTTATGCCTTGCTGTGCTACGTTGTACTGTATTGTATTCTCTTGTGTAGTCGATTGATTTTCTTTAGGGGGCAACTACGGAATGGTGCTGTCTGGACAGGGCTCAGGGTGGCGTGACGTGCTGTGCAATGTTTGTACTGGCTTTGTTGTGGTTGCTTACGTATTTTCATAGCGCGGTACTGAAGGTGCAAGTCTGGGTACATGGTTCAACTTGTCTGTGCTGTGCTGTGCTCTTGACCTTCTTGTGTATGCTTACGGGTTTCTTAGCGCGCATGCTGAAAGGTGCAAGTCTGGGTACATGGCTCAACTTGTGCGGTGCTGTGCGGTGCTAACTTACTGTTTGTTGTGCTTTACGTGGGTTCTATAGAGCTCCATGCTGAAAGTGCAAGTAGGGGTGGGTAAATGGTTTTCACTGTTCTTGCTATTTGTACTACTTGTACTGTACTTCAGAGCTTCATGCGGAAAGGTGCGCAGTCTAATACATGTCAAAGGTTTGCGTTGCTATGTTGTACTACGTTGGACTGTACTTAAGGAGCTCGTACTGAAAGGTGCATGTATGGGTGCATGGTTCAACTTGTGCTGTGACATGCAAAGAAATCATCCAAGCACACCACGACGCCACCCAGGACAGTGACTACGCAATGCACCATACAACAATACACTACAACAAGCACAATGCAGCACAACACATTGTAGCACATAAAAGCAAGTTTGAGGCGTGTCCTCATATTTGCACCTCAGTCTAGTGCACTACAACAAAACACAATACAACATAACACAATGCAGCACAGCACAATTCAGCACAGGAAAGCAAGTTTGAGGTGTGTCCTCATATTTGCACCTCAGTCCAGTGAACTACAACAAAACACAATACAACATAACAAAATGCAGCACAGCACACTACAGCACAGGAAAGCGTTTGATGTGTGTCATCATATTTTGCACATCTCCCGTGCACTAAAAACAAAACCATACAAAAAATAACACAACACAATGCAGCACAGCACACTGCAGCGCAGGAAACCAAGCTTGAAGTGGCTACCTATTGCACCCAGTCCCAATGCACTACAAACAAAACACAAAGCAGCACAAGGCACCACTACAAAAACACAGTAACCAAGTCTTGAAGTGGCTCCCATATGTTGCCCTCATTCGCAGTGCACAACAAACAAAACACAATACAACATAACACAATGCAGCACAGCACACTACAGCACAGGGCAAAGGCGAAGCTTTGTGAAAAATGTGCGTACCGGCTAGCATATTTTCGACCCAGTACCAGTGCACTACAAACAAAAAAACACACTACAGCAGTAGCAACAAGGTGCAGGCACAGCACACTAACACAGCCACATAAACGCAAAAAACTTGAAGTGGCACCAAAAAACTCTTTGCACAAGCATCCAGTTGCAACTACACAAAAACCTCCATACAACATAACACAATGCAGCACAGCACACTACAGCACAGGAAAGCAAGCTTGAAGTGGCTACCCATATTTGCACCTAACACATCCCTTAGACAACTACAACAAAAAACACAATAACAACATAAACACAATGACAGACACAGCACCTACAGCACAGGTTAACCCCAGCTTGAGATTAGGCTGACCCATATGTGCACCTCACTATCAGTGCACTAAACAGACAGAACAAACACACACAACATAACACAATGCAGCACAGGAAAGCAAGTTTGAGGTGTGATCCACCAAAAATTGCAGATCCGTTTTATAAAGAAAACCCTATCAGAAAAATCGACGGCAGCACCCCGACAAACAGCACGCGCGCAGAGAAAGTTGTGAAGCAAACAACAATGGCGACTGCCGGACATCACCTACGAAACAAAACTGATACCAACATACACATGCACAGGAGGCGCGCGGCCGCGATCCGGCGTGAATAAAAAAGGCACAAATGTGTAGGAGGGTGTGTGTCCCCAATTTGCTACCTCAGTCCAGTGCACTACACAGAAGCTACAATTCCACCACGATGCTGCAGCAGCAACAGCATCAGGCATGGGAAGCAATTTGAGTGAAGGGCTGTCCCCATGCAACGACCACTCATGATGAGACCCAACCTAAAATTAAAATCCACGAGCACACTCAGGCAGCAACGAAACGTTCAGACGCATTCACATACAGCAATGTCGTCAACACACATCAACATACATATGATACACAGAAGGGGACTAAAGATACTAACACAGGGAATGACATATCCTGGCAAATAACATGACCTGGACATAATATATGTACACCAATAGCATGATCATGCACAGCTGGCATAACTAACATGGAACATGCATAACCATAATAGTAACATAACAAAGACATGGACTAACCTACCATATGTACATGACATGAGGCATGACGATTACTTACATACTCAAAAGATGCAACATGACATGACATGAACTAACATCATAATGTAACATGACGAATGACATAACATGGCATTATAACTTAATTACATGACATGACATAACTGACCTAACATAACATAAAATACCATAGTACCATGACATGACATAACCAGCATAAAAACATAAGTGAAACATTACCGATCGATATGACATAACATAAGAACCATAAAAAGTCACAAATAGACAATGGGTGCATAACATACCATAAATGTAACATAACACAGGCATGGAAACATACACAACCATAAGTGTCACATGACAAAAGGAAGGAAAAAAAAAAAAAGGGGGGAAAAGGGGGGGAAAGGAAAGAAAAGAAAAAAAAGGACGAAACAAATGGCATAATATAACATGACATGACATAACATACCATAATATAACATGACATGACACAAAATGGCATAATATAACATGACATGACATGACATAGCATAACATAACATAATGTAACATGACATGACATAACATGGCATAATATAACATGACATGACATGACATAACATACCATAATGTAACATGACATGGCATAACATACCATGCAGAGAACATACATAACATCGCAATGATATAACTGACATGACATAACAATACCATAGGGATGTAGCCGACATAAAACTACATACTAGAACTACTAACATGCACATGACATGAACATAGACAATGCACATCCCATAAAATACAAATGTAAACCTAACATGAAACATAGCATAAACCATGAAGAGAAATGTAAACATAGCATGGCATGACACAACATAACATGACATCAGATAACAGAACAGAACAGAAGATAATGTAACATAGCATCACAACACAAAACAGAATGGAACGTAACAGAAGATGATTAGATGACATAACAACCTACCCAAACCTAACCAACCTACCCAAACCAACCTAACCAAAATGATTAGATGACACATACCAAACCTCAAACCCAAAACCTCACCAAACACTACCACGAAATCAAGGCCATAGACCAAAGTGGTAGATTACCATAGGGAAAAACAACCTAGCCCAAGACCTAACCAGTCCTAAAGCGCCAAACCAACCTAACAGCAAAATGATATACATGAAAAAAACAAACCACCCATAAAAACAAAAAGAAACACCTACCCAAGGACCCCAACCCGACTACCAACAAGACTTAGCCCAAGACACTAACCAGATGATATAGGACATAGACAACCTATTCAAACATAAACCAACCCTAGCTACCCAACACCTCACCTACCAACCTAACCAAATTATAGATACTAACAACCTAACCCAAACCTCACCACCTAGCCCAAACCAACCTAACCCCTAACCACCTACACCAAATGATTAGATTACATAAGGCAACCTACACGCAAGAACCTAACCAACCTACCCAACCAACTAACCCAACCTAAACAAATCCACCAGACCACCCAAACCAAAACCAAACCACCCAACGACCCAACCTAACCCAACCAACCCAGACCAGGCTAGGCCCAACCCATAGGTCCACGTCCACCCCCTACAAACGGCCCGCACTGGCACCGACCACCAACCACCCACACCACACCACACACACCCACCCAGGGGTATAGTCACATGCATAATTGCTATTCGAAGTACAATGAAATAACTTAAATTTTTTGTACTCGACAAAGCTTCATGATCGTTACCAAAAGCATCAAATGACCAATTTGTGCATAATTACACGTGTTTTCACCAGTATTGAATACTTAAACGGCGATTTGCTATGCTTATATATGTGCCCAGTGGTTCGGTTTAGATTACAGTATGGCCAACTATACCATGCAATGCTTTTAGTCAAGGATCCGAATCTTGATTAATAAACTTTTTTTTCAATCACGATTTAATTAGACCATGTACATTGTTGTTGAATTTATTTATCACGGAATGTTTTTTTTATTCGGGTGGTAATGGTGTGGATCCCGTGGCAAAAACATGTAATACCCATGAACACGATTTTTTGCCCGAAACACGATATCATGACACCCACTGAATCCAAGCATGCTATCACCTGCCATCATTCAATTTCCACCCCCCCCCCACTCACCCCTCATGACCATCACCCCCCCCCTCACTCCACCCCTAACCAACCCCACCACACCACACACCACCAAAAAACAAAAAAAACCCCACCAGCCAGCCCCCAATCCCAACCCCCTCCCCTCGGCCCACCCCAGTTTGCCCCCATCCCACCGGCCACCCAACCCGCTTGCACCCCTACGCGCCCCCACCCCATTCCAACCCATATCCGCCCCACGGTCGCTACCCAACCCACACCCACGCCACCCCACCCAGACCAACCAAAACGAATGCTTACCCACTGAATCCAACCTCACCCCTGGGTGGGGATGCATGCTATCACCTGCCACCATTTTCCACACCCCCACCCCACTCCACCCCTACTGCCCCACAGAAAAACACCCTACATCCCACTCGCAACCCACCCTACTCCACCCCACCCATCTCAACTCCACCCCTACAGCCGGGGCACACCCAACCCATCCCCCGAAAACCACCGCCACCCCCCCCACCCCACCCCAGCTCAGCTCGTCAAAACCGCTCCCACTCCACCAACCCCTACCGCTCCCCACCCCACCCACCCCCAGCGCGTCACCCCAAGCGCACTCCACCCCACCCCCATCCCCCCCCATACCACCCCACCCCAGTTTGCACCCCTCCCACACCGACCCAACCCAGCTTTCACCCCTACGCCCCAATCCCCCACCATCACGCAAACCACAGGCATCACGCGGGCCAGACAGGAA
Organism: Chlamydomonas sp. ICE-L; assembly: GCA_013435795.1. Taxonomy (NCBI): domain Eukaryota; kingdom Viridiplantae; phylum Chlorophyta; class Chlorophyceae; order Chlamydomonadales; family Chlamydomonadaceae; genus Chlamydomonas; species Chlamydomonas sp. ICE-L. The sequence continues at coordinate 67,329 of JACBWV010000857.1, read as the reverse complement.
CAAGCGCTAAGCCAAGATATGCAGTGACACCACTGAGTCCGCTCAACCCAACCCAAACCCAACCCACCCAGCTCGCCCACCCCACCCTCCCACCCCACCCAGGAACAACCTAAAGAATATAGTCATGGATCGACCAACTTATCCCAACCAAACCCTCTCGCCCCAACCAACCCTCACCGGGGCACACCCACCGACCCACGCAGCCACCCGGAACAACTAAACAAAGATATGCATTACAGCCCAAACTGATACCCAGCTCAAAACCAAAGCCCAACCCCACCCACCCAACCCAACCCAAACCACCGCAACCCAACCCACCAAACCCAACCCAACACGCAACCCAGCTCAGCACCAAAAAAAACCCCAAACCCCGTAACCAACACTAAACAGATATGCATGACCCCACTGATCCCAACCAACCCCACACCAACCACATACAATCCAACACCACGCCACACCAAAAACCCACCCCACCCCCCAGGAACACCTAAACAAGTATGGCACGCAACCACTTGATCCCAAACCAACCCAACCCATACCGCTCTCCCCACCCCACCCCCCATCCCCCCCCTACCCACCCCACCCCCACCACCCAGTAACACCTAAACAAGATATGATGACCCCACTGAATCCAACATCCGCCTGGGTGGTGGATGCATGCTTTCACCTGCCGCCTTGTGGTTCCGGTGCGGAGGAGGAGGAAGAGGTCGCCCAAACGCTGTATCTGAACATCGTGAAAACTGGAGACGAAGGGGGGAACTTTCCTAATGGTAAATTTCGAATATGTGTGCTATATGCAAATCGTTCTCATGTGTGTTGGCAGCAGATGTCGTATCTAGACATTGTGGAAGGTGGAGACGAGGGGGGAGGCAAATTCCCTGAAATAAGTAAATATGCAAGTATCAAAGATGTGTGCCTTTGTGTTTGCAAATCGTGCAAATGTGTGTGAGCAGCAGATGTGGTATCTCAACATCCTGAAAACTAGAAAGGAAGGGGCAACTTCCCTAAACAAAAAATGTGTATCTATATGTATGCAAATCGTTCTCATGTGTGTTGGCAGCAGATGCGGTTTCTCAACATCGTGAAAACTGGAAGGGAAGGGGCAATTTCCATCAAGAAAAAATATCGAATATGTGTGCTATAAGCACAACATCGTAAAATTCTCAAATGAATCGTGGTTAATTGGGCCTCCTGAAAATTTGGTGGATCAGAAAAGGAAAAACAAATGCAACATCGTGACAACAATAAACTGAAACGGGACAAGGGGAACACCATAATCGCTCGACGCTAATCTCAAATCTGTGCATCTAACATAATGTTGCGAATCGTTCTCATTTGTGTGTGGGCATGTCAGGTGTTGTATCATCTCACATCGGTGAAAACTGGAAAGGAAGGGGCAACTTCCCTCACGCTAAATATCAAATATGTGCATCTATATGTATGCGAATCGTTCTCATGTGTGTGGGCAGCAGATGTGGTATCAAGTCACAAATCGGGGATGGAAACTGGAAAGGAAGGGCAACTTCCTCAACGCTAAATATCAATTGTGTAATCCTATATTTATGCGGATCGTTCTCATGTGTGTGGGCAGCAGATGTGGTATCTCAACATCGTGAAAACTGGAAAGGAAGGGGCAACTTCCCTCACACTAAATATCAAATATGTGTATCTATATGTATGCGAATCGTTCTCATGTGTGTGGGCAGCAGATGTGGTATCTCAACATCGTGAAAACTGGAAAGGAAGGGGCAACTTCCCTCACGCTAAATATCAAATATGGTGTATCGGTATATGTAGAAGCGAATCGGTGCTCATGTGTTTGATGGGGGGCAGCATGTTGTATCGTCAAAACATCGTGAAAACTGGCAAGAGGAAGGTGAAATCATGTTCGTCAAATCATAAGTGTTGTAGGGAGGGGTGGCGTGCCGTATGTGAAGTATTTGAATGTGTGTGGGCAGCATATGCCAGTCTCGGTCAGCATCGTGCAATAACTGGAAAGAGGGGTGGTACTATCGATCAGATATTATTAGGGCCCTATTTTCAGTATGGCGAAATCCTAGGGTTGGTATGTGTCGGGCAGCAGATGCAGTATGGTCGTCCACATCGTGAAAGTGGAGAGGAAAGGAGTGAATTCTCAAAGTATTATATTGTCCTGGTGTCAGTGCAGGGTAGGCTACAGTGAGGATGGCGCGGGGCAGAGCGGGGGGGGGCGGTGCGCGTTCCGCATGCGCTGCACTTTGGAATGGGATCCCCTTGAATTTTGACTTTCGGATGAACAAGTTTGGTTTTTGAACCCCCTGCGGGGGAAAGCGCAGCATGCAATTGGTGTGGGGCGAGTTTATTGGGTGCACTGGTCACCAAGAGAGCGGGGCAGTTGTGGTTGCTTCGAGTCTGCTAAACCAAAGGGTCGGGGCGTGCGTAGGCCACGTTTGGGGGTCATGGAAGTGCCCTGCTGTGCGTGGAAGCCATGAAAATGATTAAACGCCTTTTACTGTTGGGTGGGCCGTCAGTACAGTGTCGTAGTCACATTGGAGAGGTGGAACACACTTAGGGGGAGGCATTCCCTGAACTTAATGCAAATACGAAAAGATGTGTGTCGTTGCGTTTGCTAATCATTTTAAAGTGTGTGGGCAGCCGATGTCGTACCTAGAAATTGTGAAAGGCGAGATGGATGGGGGGACAGGCAACTTCCCTGAAAATCATCACATAATGCAAATACACAGATGTTTGTCGTTGCGTTTGCAATCAATTTTAATTGTTGAGGCACAAGATGTCGTGATGTAGACCAGGTTGTGGCAAGGGTGGAGACGAGGGGGGGAGGCAACTTCCCTGAAATAAGCAATAAGCCGTAGTTGCAAAAATCAATCTATGTGCCTTTAAGGAGGGGAGCGTTTTGCAAATGCATGGTTTCAGGTTGTGTGGAGTGCCGGACCGAGTTCTGATGTAGAACATTGGTGTGGAGACTTAGGTGGTACTGGGTACTTCTCCAAATAAAAAGGTACTGTTTAGGAAGGAAGAAAGGGAAAAAAAGGGGGGGAAAGAAAGGAAGAAAAAAAAGAAGGAGGGGGAAAGGCACTGCCTGGTAGGGCGTGGTGTTAAGGGAGCCCGTCCTGCGCGGGTGGGGAGCGGTCTCCTGCCTCAAGTGGACAAGCTACCATCGCGGTTGACAACGACCAGCATCGCCAAGAGCGACCGAAGGGGGAGTCGAACCCCCGACTCTTCGTCCTCCAGCAATCTGGTCTACCACTAGACCGTTGTATTTCACTGAGAGGGGCTACTTCTCAAATATGTTATAGGTAGGCAATATGATATCATATGATGCCGACAGTCTGACTAGGCTAAAGTTACCAGTGTCCTTATGCAATTGTTGATATGCAATTTGGTATAAGATCATATGCTATCATACTCGCCTTTTGGTCAGTGATCAATGAGTGTTGCCCGTTGCCTACAGGAGGCAACTTAGCCTTTTTACATTTTTTTTTGCGGAGGGATCCACCCTCTTGAAGATGTCTGGATCCCCAAGTTTGGACCCCGTCAGTCCGTTTGGGGTCTGGACCTAAAAGGGGGGAGGGGAGGGGAGGTTCCGAGCGCCCTCAAGACACAGCCTGACACGTCAGCCAACGGTCTCGTAACTACACATTTTTCAGCATAGTGTGCATCGAACATTTTTTGTAATATGTATTGATACAGTGCTATGTTATGCTGTGAATTTAATTTGAATTTATGTGTCTTTGCAGGTGCAGACAATTTGAATGGGTGTGGATGGTGGGGGCCATAGGGTATACAAACACAATCTCTATGCACTGGAACCACCAACACCAACACCAACAGCACAGCCACCACCACCAACAACAACAACAACAACACCATCAACAACAACACCAACACCATCAACAACACCAACAACACCACCACCAACACCATCAACACCATCAACACCATCAACAACACCAACACCACCAACAACAACAACACCACCAACAACAACACCATCAACACCACCACCAACACCACCAACACCACCAACACCAACACCATCACCAACACCAACACCAACACCAACAACACCATCAACACCAACACCATCAACACCAACACCAACAACATCAACAACACCACCAACACCACCATCACCAACAACAACACCACCAACACCACCAACACCAACACCACCTTCACACAAGCACAAATACAAACACATACGGTATACAAACACACCCACTCAGTGAATTTGATTGGCTGCTGCAGCTAATAAGTTCACCCACTATGGATACTGGTTCTGCTACCCCCTCCCGCGGCCCTCCCCCCCCCCCCCCCACGGGGAGGGTCCCCCCCACCCCCCCCCCCCCCATAGCCACCCACCAACAAAAAACCCACAACACCCACCCACATACGCAAACACAGCACACTCCCCACACAGCACACATAAAATCACAAACCACACTGCACCACACCCACCCATTGGCTTGCGCGCCTGAGGCTGAACATTCAACCACTACGACGAATAGCTAGTTCCAACCAACACACTAGCCGAAACGCCACAGCAGCCACACAGCACACAGCACACAGCACACACAGCAAACATGTACAATCATAAACTACACCACGCCACACCACACCACACCACACCAACCAATTGGCTGCTGCAGCTGATAAGTTCACCTACTACGGATACAAGTTTGAGTCTACATGCAATTGCACCACCACCACCACCACCACCACCACCACACAAGCACAAAAACAAACATATAGAATATACAATCACACTGAATCAGTGGATTTGATTGGCTGCTGCAGCTGATAAGTTCACCTACTACGAATACAAGTTTGAGTCTACATGCAATTGCACCACCACCGCCACCACCACCACCACCACCACCACCTACACACAAGCACAAATACAAACACATACGGTATACAAACACACCCACTCAGTGAATTTGATTGGCTGCTGCAGCTGATAAGTTCACCTACTACGGATACAAGTTTGAGTCTCTGTGCACTGGCGGTGACAGTGCTGTGGATTCCACATCTGAATTCGCACTGATGCTGTCGTTAGGCCTGGGTCAACACACCATACTCTTGGTGAGTGACCACTTTTCTGTCTGCGACACGTTACCATTGCGTCGCTGCATGGCGACGCATTGGACATGCTAACCCAGTCAGAAATGCCTACCCCCCACCCCACCCCCACCCAACCCCCGTTGGGCCTGGGTCAACACACCATACTCTTGGTGAGTGACCACTTTTTTGACCACTCTACCAACCACCAACCCACCCAACCCAACACCTCATCCTACCCACCCAACCTCACCACACCACTTGGCCATCCACCTCAACCACCGCATACCTACCCACCCCGCCGTCAACCCCGCTACAAAGCCTACCCACACGAAACAACCACTCACCACGGCCGATGGGCTAAACCCACTCCAACCTCAACCACCGGTCATACCTACCCCCCCACCTCCACCACCCATATACCTACCCCCCAAAAACCCCCAACCTCAAGCCCCCAACTCTAAACACACCCACCTACTCACCAAACCTCACACCGCCCAACATATATATCACCCCCCCAAAACCTCCTCCCAACCCAACAATCACCCACCCAAGAACCTCAAACCACCCACATCCCACATAAGAAAAAAAAACAACTCACACAAAATCAACTCAACCCAGCGCCGTGCCCCATCGGGGATCCACCCACCCAACCTCAACCACAGGAAAAATCAATCCCTCACCCACCCAACACTCAACCACAACACTCACCCACCCAACCTCAACCACACAGCTCACCCATCCAACCTCAACACCCTTCCTTACCCACCCAACCTCACCGACCCATAAAAAAACCTACCCACTAAGCCACCTCAAGCCCGCTCCAATACCTCGACCCAGGGCGGGGCACCAATCAACCCCCAACTACCTACCCACCACAACCTCAACCGCCCACATCCCCCCACCCACCTCATCCACACCACTCCCCCCAACAAACCCTCACCCACCCCACTACACACAATGGCTCCAACTCACCCACCCCCGTCCCCATCCCCCACGCCAACGCTCAACAACACTGAGTACTCACCCGCCATCCAACCTCAACCACCCATACCTACCCACCCAACCTCAACCACCCACCTACTCCCACCCACCCAACCTCAACCGCCCACTCACCCACCCAACCTCAACCACCCACTCACCCAACCAACCTCAACCACCCACTCACACATCCAAACCCACCCACCCCCGTCCCCACCCACCCACCCAACCTCAACCACCCACTCACCCAACCAACATCACCGCCCACGCAACCCTCCAAACTCAACGACTCACTCACCTCCCACCCAACCTCACCCACGCTCCGTCCCCCCCACACCCATCCAAACCTAAATCACCCACCCTCCTCGGGCGCCTCCTCCACACCACACCCCCGTAACTACCAACTTAAATCACCCACCCTCCTTCCCATCCACAGATCAAACCTAAATCACCCACCTTCCGCCCTCCCCCCGCCCGCTCGTTCGGCCCGACCCACCCAACCAGCTCCACCCCCCCCCTCCCCCACCCACCCATCAATTCTAAATCACCCCCACCACCCACCCAAAACCATCTAACCAACCACCCACACTACCCACCCAACCCATTGCACCTACCTACCCCACGGCCAGTCCCACCCAGCCACCTACCCGCCCACCACCTGCTCCAGTGCTGAGACCGTACTCTCAGATTCCTCACCCACATGCCGACTTCACACCCCCCCCTCCCTACCCCCCCCACAAAACCTCAACTAACCCCCCCTCTCCACCCACCAACCCACCCACCCATACCCACCCCCCCCTCTCCAACCACCTGCTCCAGAGTGCCTGAACCCGACTGCTCAATTCCCTCACCCACCCCCCCTACCTCAACTACCCCCCCCCCCTCCTACCCACCCACAAAACCTCACTACCCCCCTCTCCACCCACCCACCCTCCCCAACCACCCCCTCCCCAACCACCTGCTCCAGGTGCTTGAACGACTTGCTCAATTCCCTCACCCACCCTCACCCGACCCTCAACTACCCCCCTCTCCTACCCACCACACAACCTCAACTACCCCCTTCTCCACCCACCCACCCAACCGAGTCTTTAACCCCCGCCACCCCTACCCCCCCCACCATCCAATCTCAATCACCCCCTCCCCACCCACCCATCAAACCCACCCCCCCAGCCACCACCCACCCACCCACCCCACCCATGCACCTACCAACCTACCCCCTCCCCACCCCACCTGGCTCCAGAGTGCTGAGACCGACTGCTCAGATCCCTCACCCACCCACCCGACATCAACTACCCCCCTCCCCACCACACACCCCCCTCCCAACCCACCTGCTCCAGAGTGCTGAAGACCGACTGCTCATATCCCGAAGTGCCTTTGCCTGACGGCGACTCCGAAGATGGGGGGATCTCCTACCTAGGGCAGTACATGGAGCTCAAAACATTCAAGTAAGCAAGGCACATGGCCACACATTAGATTACACCATATATTATATTACACCACACATTATATTACACCACACATTATATGACACCACACATTATATTACACCATATATTATATTACACCATATATTATATTACACCATATATTATATTACACCATATATTATATTACACCACGCATTCTATTACACCACACATTATATTACACCACACATTATATTACACCTCACATTATATTACACCACACATTATATTACACCACACATTAAATTACACCACACATTATATTACACCACACATTATATTACACCACACATTATATTACACCACACATTATATTACACCACACATTATATTACATTTGTATTGACTCCGAAGATGGGGGGATCTGCTACCTAGGGCAGTACATGGAGCTTACAACATTAAAGTAAGCCGGTCACTAGGCCACACATTTTTGTACACTACACCTTATAATACACCACATATTATATTACATGGTCATCATACCCCACAAACTCACTTCCTCACCCCCTCACTCCCTCACTCCCTCACTCCCACACCCCCTCACTTTCCTCACCCCCTTACTCCCTCACTCCCTCACTACTCCACACCCCTAAACTCCCACACCTCATTGTTCACTCTCACTCCTCACTCCCTACCCCCTCACTTCCCGCACTTACTCGACACCCTTATACCCCACAACCTCACTCCCACACCCCTCACTTCTCACCCCCCTCACTCCCTCACTTCCCTACTCCCTCACTACTCCACACCCTTAAACCCCCACAACCTCACTTTCTTCCTTCTCACCCCTCACTTTCCCGCACTACTCCACACCCTTATACCCCCAACCTCACTCCTCCCACACCCCCCTCACGTCCTCACCCCCCGCACTCCCTCACTCCCGCACTACTCTACTCCATCACCCTTAAACACCCCACAACCTCACTTTCTCACCCCCTCACTTCCCTCACTCTCCCTCACTAACTCAACCCCTTAAATCCCCCACAACCTCACTTTCTCACCCCCTCACTCCCTCCTCCCTACTTACGCAACAATCCCTTAACCCCGCCCAACCTCACTTTCTACCCCCATCTACTCCCTCACCCGAACCCCCTCAATCCCACTCCTTCCACTTACCCACACCTTAAACCCCCACAACCTCCTTTCTCACCCCCTCACTCCCTCACCCCGGGCATCAATCCTCTCCTTCACTACTCCACACCCTTATACCTGCACAAACTCCACTTCTCACCCCCTCACCCCCTCATCCCTCACTCCCTCACGCCCTCACTACTGTACTCCACTCCTGAACCCTCAACCTCACTTTCTGCACCCCCTCACTCCTTCCTACCCTCACTCCCTCATTCCCTCCCCCCCTCACTCCCCACACTTCCCTCCCCCTCACTACGTCACACCCGGACAACCCTCACTCCCTCACCCCCTCAACCTCACGCCCTCACTACTTCATACTCCTCCCACACCCTGACAAACCCTCACCACTCACCCACTCACTCTCCCTAAACCCCCAACCCCCACTCATTCCCTCACTTCTCACCCCTCCCTCCCTCACACCCCTCCCCTCCCTAACACCCTCCCTAACACCCCCCCACCTCCCACACACTCCCTCCCTCAAAATTTCTACACCCCCGCACAGCCACCCCCCACCTCCCTCACACACTACACACGCAGTGCCGTACTCTTCCTCGCCTCTCCACCCCCACCCCCACCCCCAACCCCACCCCGACTCCCTCACACCGCACTCCCTCACACACCACACACCAGTGCCGTACTTCCACACCACCCCCACCCCCACCCCCACCCCGCTCCCTCACACACGCACTCCCCCCGCACCCCCTCAACTCCCCCACCTCCCTCAACACACTCACACACTCAGTGCCTTACTAACTCCCTAACTCCCCCCCCCCCCCCTTCCACCCCCCCCCCACCACCCCCCGACCCCTCACACACACGCAATCCCTCAAGCACGCACTCCCCCCGCACCCCCTCACTCCCCCACTCCCGACACACTCACCACTCATGCTAACTAACTCCCCCCCTAAACTCCCCCCCCCCCCCCCCCCCCCCCCCCCCCCCGACTCCCTCACACACGCACTCCCGCACCCCCTCACTCCCTTATCCCCTCACTCCCTCACTCCCTTTCTCCCACACTTTCTCACCCCCTCATTCCCTCACAGTGGGAATAGCATTTTCTTTAACGGTATCTCGAATTTATCAAGAAATGTATCTCGAATTTATCCAGAAATGTATCTAGAATTTATCAAGATATGTATTCCAAAGACATGCTTACAAATGTATTCCAAAGACATGCTTACAAACGTATTCCAAAGACATGCTTACAAACGTATTCCAAAGACATGCTTACAAACGTATTCCAAAGACATGCTTACAAACATATTCCAAAGACATGCTTACAAACAAGTTTAAATCATTATTAAAAAAGTTATGATAACACCTGGTGGGGCGTGTTATTAAGGGAACCCGTTGTACGCGGGTACAGAGCGGTGTTCTACCTCAACTGGACAAGCTACCATCGCGGTTGACAACAACCTGCAACACTCAGGGCGACCGTGGGGGGAATCGAACCCCCGACCCTGCATCCTCAAAGCGATTTGGTGTACCACTCGACCAATGGATTCGCTGAAAGGGGCTGTAAATCAATCAACATGCTGCAGCGAACCATTCCACACCTCCTCCAAGGTTCCCCACAAAGACACAGTTGTGTATATGCACCACACCCTTGTATCTCCGTATCAGTGCATACAACGACACAGTTGTGTATATGCACCACACCCTTCTATCTCCGTATCAATGCCCCTCGAAACAAATAAAAGGCATTGTCTGTTTCACAATCCATTTTGTCCATTTCACACCTCTTCCAGCCATGTGTGACCAACTGCTCCAACCGACACCAATATATGCCGACCCATATCTCATCGAAAACTTGCTCAGTCAAAAAATCACGAACAGCTGCGAGCTAGTTACGCTTCTCTCTTTCCGCTGTCAAAACGGTGATTTTTTCGGAGGGGGTTATTTTGTCTACGAAACGCCCTACCAGGGTCCCCAGCAACGACACAATTGTTCGAAGTACCACCGGGGGGCCCTCAAGAAGTTGCTCGTGTACCGCATGCCGGAATCGGGGCCGGAATCGGGGTCGTAAGCCAACGACACAATTGGGTAAGGCAACGACACAATTGTTCGAAGTACCACTGGGGGGCCCTCAGGAAGTTGCTCGTGTACCGCATGCCGGAATCGGGGCCGGAAGGGGTCGTAAGCCAACGACACAATTTTTCGAAGTACCACACCCTTATATTTTTGGCGGAGCCCCCCCTTCTTGGGGGCGGGAGCCCCCATGTTTACCCATCTGTCCATCCAACCGTCTGACCGTGATGAAGCCAAACACGTCAGCAAACGGTCTCGTAACTAACTCGCTTCCGTTTCCCCCTGTTGCTCCGTCGCGATCACTCTCCGCCAATTTTTAGCGTCGCAGGCGACGCTGCGATATAACTTGTTATATCAACGCCCCTCAAACAAAAGAAGGGTATTGCCTGTTTCACAAACCATTTCATCCATTCCTCTCCTCCCCCAGGGTCCCCAGCAACAAAAAGGGCATGGACAATCTCATACGGTTCAAGTATCCACGATGGTAGGTAGTGTGTATGTTTTTTTTGGGGGGGGGGGGATGGGTGTAATGGTAGAAAAGGCGTGGCTGGAATCGATAATAGCCACGTGGCGCACCCGGTTCAAGTATCCACGATCGTAGGTAGTGTGGGTGGGTGGGTGGGGGTGTGGATGGGTGCAATGGCAGAAAAGGCTTGGCTGGAATCGATAATAGCCACGGTGGCGCACCCGGTTCAAGTATCCACGATGGTAGGTAGTGTTAATTTTTTGGGGGGGGGTGGGGGGGGGGGGGTATGGGTGTTTTTAGGGTGGGGGGGGGGGGGGAGGGGGGGGGGGGGGGGGGGGGGGGGGGGAGACCCCCTTGAGTGCGCTTGGGCCTGTCCGGAGGGTCGTTGACCGGCACGGTAACTGGTATCTAGGTGCGATGTTGGCTCGAGCAGCGCATACTTACGATCCGGTTTCCTTAATCCCACTGGGCACGTCCTTAGAGGTCATTGTGACAATTCTTGGATGTTTAAATTTTCGTTTTTTTTGCGATCTATTGCATGCTTGTTGTTCCAATCCAAGGGTAGGCCCAATATTGCGCGATCTAGTGTAGGATATACAAATCTATTGTATGATACATACACATATTGCAGGATGTATAAAAATAGTGTACGATCTATAAATAGATGTAGGATCTCGTACAATATCGAGGTTGACAAGTACATCAAGTACAATATATATAGTATGAATAAAAATGAGGTTTGGAGAATTGTGGAGAAAGTTTTTTTTTGTCTTTGTGTCGGTAACGAATCCTAGGCGATAATCCCTTCAAAACAGAAATCTTGCAGATTTCATGTTTTTTTGGGTATATTGATTTCGTGCAATATTGAGGTTGTCAAGTACGATATGTCGTACAATATTGATATAGTGCCATATAGTGCTTGAAAACCCTATGAAAGTGACTTAAAGTAATGATAACGCCTGGTTGGGCGTGGTATTAAGGGGGCCATGTCTTATGGCGGTAGAGAACGGGCTGCTACTTTACCTGGACAGTGCTGCCATGGCGGTTAACAGCGACTGCGAACACGAAAGCGCACCCGTAGGAATTCGAACCCCGCACCTTCTTGTTTCGGTGTGCTCTACCATTGAGCCAGTAACAAAAAAGGATCAAAATTGACCCAACACTTAAACAGTGCCATGGTTAAGCTGAGCACTATATCGTACTTGACAAACTGGATATCCATAACTCGAATCACCAACCCTACCCAACCCATCCATACCCCCAATTACAACCCAACCCATCGTACTTGACAAACTGGATATCCATAACCCGAATCAACAACCCAACCCAACCCATCCATACCCCCAATTACAACCCAACCCATCGTACTCGACAACCTGGATGTCCATAACCTGAATCACCAACCCAACCCAACCCAACCCATCCATACCCCCAATAACAACCCAACCCATCGTACTTGACAACCTGGTTATCCGTACACACGTTATCACACGTTATCAATACCCCCGTTGTCCGTATACCGGCCCCCCTCCCCCCCCCCCCCCCCCCCCCCCCCCCCCCCCCCCCCCCCCCCCCCCCCCCCCCGAAAATTGAAGCCTGGCACGTCAGCCAACTGTCTCATAACTAATTGTCTTCAATCAGCTCCGTTTCCATTGCCATCTTTCGTTCCGTTGCCAACACTCACTTGCAACGCTGCATTGGACTTGTTTCATTCTTCTTTGACTGTTTACTTGAACACAGGGAACGGCAATACAATATCATGTCATCATATGATATCATATGATGCCCACAGTCTTACTTTGCAACAATCACTATTTAATGGACAGCATCATATGATGCACTTGGTAGGATGTCATATGATATCATACTCGCCTTTGATCACCAATCATATGATAAGCACTTGGTTAGGATGTCATATGTTTATCATAACAATAACTCGCCTTTTGATCAACATCATATGGATTCACTTTGTGGGATGTCATATGATATCAAACTCGCCTTTTGATCAACATACAATAATGATCAACTTGGTGGGATGTCATATGATTCTCAGACCGCCTTTGAATCAACATCAAATATGACATGCACTGGTGCGAATGCTCCATAATGATAATCATACTCGCCTTTTGGAGATTCGACAGCATATGATGCACTGTGAGGATGTCATACTGATATCATACTCGCCTTTGATCACACTCAATGATGCACTCTTGGTAGGTGTCATATGATATCCATACTCTCTCTTTGATCAACATCATATTGAAATGCACGCTTGGGTGGGAAAATTGTCATATGATATCAAAATGCCCTCCGCCTTTGATCAACATCAATAATTAATGCACGCTTTTGGTAGGATGTCATATGATATCATACTCGCCTTTGATCAACATCATATGATGCACTTGGTGGGATGTCATATGATATCATACTCGCCTTTGATCAACATCATAGAGTGCCACCAGTTTGTTAAGATGTCATATGATATCATAACTACTCCGCCTTTTGTCACAGATCATATGAAATCCATACTCGCCTGTTTGATCAACATCTATATGAATGCAATTGGTATGATATCACTATAGGATCTTAACTCGCCTTTTGATCAGCATCCATATGAAAATCAGACATTTCGCCTTTGAATCAACAGCATATGATCACTTGGTAAGATGTCATATGATATTAAGCATACTCCTTCGCCTTTGAAATCAACATCATATGATATGCCACCATTGGTAGGATTTCCGATATGATATCATACTTGGCCTTTGATCAACATCATATGATGCCATTGGGTGGGATGTCCATATGATATCATAATACTTCTCCGCTTTGATCAACATCATAATGATGAACTTGGTTAGGATGTTCATAATGAATATCATAACTCGCCTTGATTCAACATCATATGAATGCCACAACTTGGTGTGGAGTCATAATGATTATCATACTCGCCTTTGATCAACATCATATGATGCTCTTGGTAGGATGTCATATGATATCATACTCGCCTTTGATCAACATCATATGAAATCATACTCGCCTTTGATCAACATCATATGATGCACTTGGTAGGATATCATATGATATCATACTCGCCTTTGATCAGCATCATATGAAATCATACTCGCCTTTGATCAACATCATATGATATGGCGGTCCCTACTTATACACTGCCATAGGCAACTTCAAGCAATACGTTGTACAAGCAGCACATTTGCACACATGTTGCTGTTTCCCCCTTTCTTTTTACTGATCAGGTCAAAACTTTGAATTGCACAAAACGTTTGCAGGTGGGTGCAAAGTTTTCTAGCCGGCATCCCAACTATCGTCCTAGGAGGAAGAGATGATAAAGGAACCCTCACATTGGTAGGTCACCAGGTGAAAAGTGTGCCTGTGTACGTTGGGGTGCGTGGGTGAGAGGGGCACTTAGGGGTGGGTTAGGGAGGCAGGTGGGACAGCACTCAGTAGAGGGGGGGGGAGAGTATATGTAGTCCTAGGAGGCAGAGACGATCAAGGAACCCTCACATTGGTAGGTCACCAGGTCAAAGGTGTGACTGTGTGCTGCTGCTCATTGGAAACGTGCTCATTGGAACAGTCCCCGACAAGCACCCAATGCATGTACGTGAGTTAGTTATCAGTCCAGGGGTAGGCCAGACAGGTCAAAGGTGTGACTGTGTACGTTGGGGTGCGTGGGTGAGAGGGGCAGGTAGGGGTGGGTGAGGGGGGCAGGCAGTGGGACAGCACGCAGCAGAGGGGGGGGAAGAAAATATGTAGTCATAGGAGGAAGGGATGATGAAGGAACCCTCACATTGGTAGGTCACTAGATCAAAGGTGTGACTGTGTACGTTGGGGTGCGTGGGTGAGGGGGGCAGACAGTGGGGCAGGTGGGACAGCACGCAGTAGAGGAGGGGGGAGAGTATATGTAGTCCTGGGAGGATGAGATACTCAAGGAACCCTCACGCTGGTAGGTCCCACCCTAAGTGCGCCTACTATTTTGCCCCACCCCCCACCCCCCACCCCCCCACACACACACACACATTCACACATACACGCACACAAACTTCCCACCCACACACCCACACGCGCACACACCTACCCACCCACCCAAATAGGCTAAAGGTTTGTTTGGTCAAAGGTCGGTATCTTACACTTACATGTAGCAGGTGGGGGGTGGGGGGGGGGGGATCCTTGCAGATACTCCCTTCATCTGCCGCCGCCTTTTGGGTCATCTATTCGGTTGGTCGAGGCTTGGTATCTCCCACCGACCTTCAGTGTGCCTACTTTGCACCAGGGTACTACAAAGCGCGCGCGGTAGCGTGATTTCGCGCACGCTTTTTGAGCCCCACTGCGCGTTTCGTGCAGTTTTTTCAACCCCCTGTGGGCGCAGCGTGCAGTTTTTGCGCTTTTTGCACTACAAAGCTCTGACCAATTTGACGTTTGTACGCTTTAAGCGCTGACCAATTTGGCAAGAAGTAGTACCCTACTTTGCACATTGTAGGAGGGTCAACGCCATTCAAACTGAATCCTCCGGGTCGCTGGTTTGTGTTGGGCGACCCACCTCCTGGGGTGAAAGTCCTTTCACAACTTTAAAACAAAAAAAACTATTCCAAGCGTGGCGCTCTTGGACTAGACGAAATTGTTGCGAGGTTGCTCCTAGCCTTGCCCGCACGTCAGCTACTTTTCATCTACCACGTGGGTGTGCAGTAGGTAGCTTAACGGCCCTCCTCTTCATCGTCCGAATATCAAACATTTAGACGACACGTTACTACTACTTCACACCCTTATACCCTTACACCTTCACATTCTCACCCCCTCACTCCCTCAATACTTCACACCCTTATACCCTCACTCCCTCACACCCTCACTTTCTCACAAATTTAGACGACACGTTACTACTACTCCGCGCCCTTACACCCTCACACCTTCACATTCTCACCCCCTCACTCCCTCAATACTTCACACCCGTATACCCTCACTCCCTCACTCTCTCACACCCTCACTTTCTCTCAAATTTAGACGACGCGATTTCCACTATCACGTGATGACATCCACTTTCATGTGATGAAATACTTATAAATCTTGTTATCAAATAATGTATCATGTTATCAAATAATGTATCATGTTCTAAAATAATTTCCACTATCATTTGATGAAATCCACTATCACGTGTGGCGCCTGTTTTTGCTTTTCTGGGTCTGTCATAATTTTTTCTGGGCCTTGTGGGTTACTTTCCTGGGTCTGTCCTGGGTCTGGGTCTGGATCTGGTGGCTTTCTGGGTTTGGTGGGTATCTGGGTTTTCTGGGTCTGGTGGGTTGCTTTTCTGGGTCTGTCCTGGGTCTGGGTGTAGTGGGTTGCTATGCTGTGTCTGTCCTAGGTCCTGGGTCTGGTGGGTTGCTATGCTGTGTCTGTCCTAGGTCCTGGGTCCTGGTTCTGATGGGTTGCTATGCTGTGTCTGTCCTAGGTCCTGGGTCTGGTGGGTTGCTATGCTGTGTCTGTCCTAGGTCCTGGGTCTGGTGGGTTGCTATGCTGTGTCTGTCCTAGGTCCTGGGTCTGGTGGGTTGCTTTTCTGGGTCTGTCCTGGGTCTGAGTCTGGTGGGTTGCTATGCTGTGTCTGTCCTAGGTCCTGAGTCCTGGGTCTGGTGGGTTGCTTTTATGGGTCTGTCCTGGGTCTGGGTCTGGTGGGTTGCTATGCTGTGTCTGTCCTAGGTCCTGGGTCAGGGTCTGGTGGGTTGCTTTTCTGGGTCTGTCCTGGGTCTGGGTCTGGTGGTCTACTGGGTCTGGTGGGTTGCTTTTCTGGGTCTGTCCTAATTTTGTTCTTCTTATCCCATAACACACTCAAACAATGCTATGCACCCATGCCCAAACTCTGTTAGTGCCACCCATCCGCCAACACTGCTGCCTGACCCAACACTATATCATTACTTTATCCTCCAACACTGTTGCCCCCTTCAAGCCCGTTTAAGCCATTGGTCTAGTGGTACACCAAATCGCTTGAACTAAGCGGGGTTGGGGGTTCGATTCCCCCTACGGTCACCCTGAGCGTTGCAGGTCGTTGTCAACCGCGATGGTAGCTTGTCCAGTTGAGGTGGTTGACCGATCTCTGTCCGCGTACGATGGGTTCCCTTAATACCACGCCCCACCAGGCGTTATCATTACTTTTTTGTTGCCCCCTTAGGTGGAGCGCTTGGCTGTCAAGAGGCTACCGTCCTCTGCTGCCGATGCTGGCCATCCCTTCCATGCATGGCAGCTGCTTCGCTTTGCCGAGTCTGTCCTAATTGTGTTAGGTTGTTCTTATCCCCTAACACTTCCACCTCTTCCACTATTGTCAGCCATCCGCCAACACTGTTGTCCCCCCAGGTGGAGCGCTTAGCTGTGGAGAAACCACCGCCCTCAACTTCCGCCTCTGTTCATCCAAAACTAGTGCCACCCATCCGCCAACACTGCTGCCCAACCCAACCTTAAACAATGTTATGCACCCATGCCCCAACACTGTCAGCGCCACCCATCGGCCAACACTGCTGCCCAACCCAACACTATATCATTACTTTATCCCCCAACACTGTTGCCCCCCAGGTGGAGCGCTTGGCTGTCGAGACACTACCGTCCTCTGCTGCCGATGCTGGCCATCCCTTCCATGCATGGCAGCTGCTTCGCTTTGCGGAGTCTGTGCTATCTTGGATGAGTGCTCATGGGAGAAACAAACCTCGGGAACAGCTGCGTTATGAGTATGACCCCTCAAGCAGATCGATTAAGATGTCCGTGGTCGAGGCAGGCCAGCTGACTGCCACCCTAAATGCAGCGCTAGCTGGCAGACGGGAAGGAGGGGGGGAGGTGGATTATGGGGAGGGAGGGGGGGAGGCGGATGATGGGGAGGGAGGGGGGGAGTCGGATTATGAGGAGGGAGGGGGGGGGATGGGAAGAAAGTTATGAAGCCAGTGCAATGTATCAGCGCATAGGATGCGACTGATTAGTAGTTTGTTTTCAGTCTTTTTCTTACGTTGTGAGAGGTATTTCACCCAGGAGGTGGGCCTCCCAACACAAACCAGCGACACCGAGGATTCAGTTTGAATGGCGTTGCCACTCTTACAAAAGAGTAGGCGCACTAAATAGTTGTGGTTGTGTTGCAACCACTCAAAATACACTAACAAGTCCTAGGCGCGGCGCAAGCGATGCGGGAAATTGGCGGGGAGGGTTGGCGATCAGAGCAACAGGTGGCAGCATAATCGAGCGAACCAAAGCCAGAAGGGTTCGCGACGGGGCCAGTTACGGCCAGGGTAATGGCATCGGGGTAACTCTAGTCTGGGGGCTCCCGCCTCCCAGAAGGGGGGCTCTGCAAAAAAGAACCAAAATGGTGAACGTAACCAGTGGCAAGTCATACGCAGCATTGCAAGCGACGCAGGAATTGGCGGAGAGTGTCAGCAACGGAACGACAGGTGGCAACGATGGAGCTGACAGAAGCCAGTTAGTTGTATGTATGTATGTATGTATGTATGTTACAGTCCAGGGGTAGGCCAAATAGGCTAAAGGGACTTGCCCAACCGTAATTAGTTATGAGACAGTTGGCTGACGTGTCAGGCTTCGTCTCGGTCGTCTGTCGGTCGGACAAACCAGGGGGACAAACGGACAACGGGGTGAACGTGAACTGGGGGTAAATGAGTGAATCTGGGGGCTCTCGCCCCCCCAGAAGGGGGGGCTTCGCCCCAACTCATGGAGTCATGGGCGTACGTGGTCCAGGGTACTTCCAAGCGCACGCTGGAGCGCTACCTTTTTGAGCCCCACAGCGCATTTTGCGCAGTATTTTGCAACCCCCTGTGGGCGCAACAAGCAATTTTTGCGCTTTTTGCACTACAAAGCACAGTTTTGTTTTTTTCAAGTGCGCAAAAGTGCTGGCCAATTTGGTCAATGGAAGTACCCTGACACAGTGTATTAGTAGCTTGTATCAGTTATATGTCTACTGCTTGCTGTAGTCGTCTTACTTCTGAGTACCAACCCTGTGTTCCTATAAAGGCATCTTGGTAGCCCTCGACTACACTGCTCTATTGGGCAGCTCGCTGATGTACTACCAAGTACCACCTCAGTATCCTGGTTTTTTAGGTCCCTAAGTGGCCCTCGACTCCACTGCTCTATAGAGCACTTTCGCTGATGTAATGCTAAGTACCGTCTCTTATGTTCAGTTTATATCACTGTAACCAGTCCCCCCAGGGTAATTCAAAGCGCGCGCTTTTGAGCGCTGACTTTTTGACCCCCTCTGCGCTTTAAGCGCAGTTTTTTGCAACTCCCTGTGGGCGCAGCAAGCAATTTTTGCGCTTTTTGCACTACAAAGCGCAGTCTTTTTGTTTTCAAGTGCGATAAAGCGCTGGCCAATTTGGCAATTTGAAGTACCCTGATCCCCCACCCCCCCTACTGCGTGCTGTCCCCCCTGTCCCACTGATTGCCTCCCTCACCCATCCCTACCTGCCCCCCTCACCCAATCACCCTCCCAGCCACAAGCAGCTTTGGGGGGCTTGCTTGCTGTACCTGCCCGTGTGGCAGCAGCATGCCAGGTCTCAAACTCCCTATAGCTGTCCTGGTCAATATACAGTAGTGTCACAGGGGGGGTACTGGTCAGTGTAGGGCCAGCGGTGCAGGTGGTGCAGGTCGTGGTGCGGTGGGCCAGTGATGCAGGTCGTGGGTCACAGGGATGTATTTTCCGTAATATATTCCAATAGGAATACGAGCCCCCGTTTTTGCCCAAATTGCCGGAATAAGAAACCTAAAAACAAGTTTTTTTTTACTGAAATCAGGAGGTAGCATCCTCAACGATAAGATCGATTTATTCTCAATTTAGGATGTACATGACATAATTATTTACTATTTATTTAGCACGTTTTTAGATTTTTCTGGGCAAACCCACCACCCCACACACAGCCCATTCCAAATGCAATTATAAGACCACCCATGAGTAGGCCTTGGTAAGGGCAGTCCATTGGAGCCACTTTGGGCCTTGTGCAATAAGTATAGCCGCCCCCCCCCCCCCCCCCCCCCCCACACACACACCCCCAACCCCCAACCCACACACAAACCGACAGCAACCGAATCGAATCGAAACGAAACGCCGCCGTGCTTCTGTTCCTTTCCTTTTCCGCGCCTCTCAGCATTCTCTTTCTGTCTTTCTTTCCAGTTCTTTCTCTTTCTTTATTTCTTCTTTCTGTACGTGTGCTAAGTACATCTGGAAGTACAGCATTGCTGCCCACTGGAAGGGGAAGCATGGTCGAGGTGGTGCCAACTGGTCTGTGGGAGCTACAGACCAAGGAGTTAGAGTTCATGGGGAAGATTGCCAAGCAGTTGAAGCCAAACAGATAGACCTGAAGGGGCAGTGACCAGACCAGAATCCTGCTAACAAAAACAGACCGTGTGTACCGTTTTGTTTTTTAATTGCGTTTTAAAGTGTCTGTTCTGGGTCTGATTTTTACGTATTTGTCTGGCCGGTCAGGCCCCCGAAGGTTTTTTAGGCTATACGTCTGAAGCTCTTTTTTTTTACTTGACATTGACTAAAAATGACCCAAATCGACCAAAAATGGAATAAGGATCCTGTTTTGGGAGGGAAAAAAGGAGAAAAAAAGGAGAAAAAAAAGGAAAAGGAATAAGCTTTCCTCTTTTTGATCTGAAACAAATATCCCTGGTGGGGCAGCATCTCCCACCGACCTATGTGTGTCTACTCTCTCGTTATGTAGAATTGACTCCGTCGATCACATCAACAAAATATTTTAGCCTAAGGCTAGCTCACGGAGACCCCCCCTTTGAGGCGGAAATATTTATTACACAAAATAAATTTGAGACTCTCCGTCCATAACTTCGAGGTTACGGATGAATGTATTGCCTCCTGTGCCAGCATTCTTGCCACACGTCGCATGAGGGAGTCACTACCCCCTGGAGGGTGACACTGACTATATCTGCCATAGTGACTTTCCTCAGCTGCGGCGTGCAGGAAGTTTTGTGTTCCTCGCTTCTTGTAGAAAATGGGGCAGAGGCACGAGAGGCAATGTCACTGTCTTTACAACAGGTGATAATATAGCAGTCAGCAGGACTTGCCGACATAAGTAGCTACCGGAGGAGGCGGCACAAAGGGCCTACCCTAGCTACCGGAGGAGTCGGGACAAAGGGCCTACCCTAGCTACCGGAGGAGGCGGCACAAAGGGCCTACCCTAGCTACAATATAATGGACCTAGCTGGCGGTATGGTAACCGCCAGTAGCTGGCCAGCGGCCCAGGGTAGAGTACCTGGCCGGGCCTACGCGTAACCGAGGTTAGTATGGTACGACCAACAAGGCGTACCATAACAGGAAGGTCCCCTTACTTGAACTTGAACTTGGTTACATAGCTTCAGCCAGCAATGTGGCTGCTCGCCTTCTTCGGCAGTAAAACAATCGGCAGTAAAAAAAAGGGTGAAGATTCAGTCTTTGGAGGTTGATTGACTGCAAACCTGGAGCGAGAATCCCCAGAGTGGCTGATGAACCTGACAGTAAAGGGCACAGTAGGGATCACATTGGGGTTTCATCTCACCCCAGGGGAGGTACCCCTCAGCTTCAGGGGTGTCCGCGTAAATCCACTGAGGGTAGTAAAGGTATCCTCCACCATGAGACAAGAGATATGGCAGGCCAGCCTGGAACAGGCCATGTCCATGTGGTGATCCGTCATACTCCTCGTACACTTTTCTGAACTGGTACCTCAAAGCGTCTAGTGTACGTTTGCCTTGGGCTTGGGTCATTGCTTGGTCTACTATGAGGTCTGGAGGTGTGTCAACAATTTCATAGGGTACCTGGAGGAAGGTGGCAGGTTGGCCAGTGTATCTCTGGTGCCAGGCTTCTATGGATGCTGGTGTAGGAGGAGTCTGGGGGACCAGCATCTGTTGTACTGTAGGAAGGATGGGAGGGGGAGGGGGAGGGGGAAAGGTAGGAACTAGGGAATGGGAAAGCATCATGACACACAGGTGGGGCGGAAACTTGTACTGATTTCCAGTACTCTTGGCCTCCAGTGGTGTGGTATGTCTCCCAGAGAGGCATGGTGTCTGAGGTACTGGGCGAGTCTGAGGCACTGGGCAAGTCTGAGCATGCCAAGGAGGGTCTGAGGACTTTAGTCAGGTATAGTCCATGTTGCTTGGTGCAGGACAGTACCCGCTTGGAGGTTGACTGCTTGTTGATGATGAAGGTTGCAGCTTTTCCTGTGATGACAACTGACAGTTCAGGTGCCCTTTTGAGGGCAGCAAGGACGCTGAGGGTGTGCTCTTGGGAGGTGCCAGCAAGTAAGACGTCATTCAGGATGATCAGGTACCCATCCAGACCTTTCAGGTAGGCCTTGCCTTTCTTGTGGCAGGTGATGGGTGGAGCATCTGCAGATGCAAGCCTGAAGATAGCTGGTTCATCAAGCTCCTGAACATGGGACAGGTTGTTGGGTTCACTGGTGGCATGGGCAGTTGCACCGGAGTCAACTAGCGAGTTCTGCTGTAGAGTATCACTGAAAGTCATGGGAACTGTGGAGCTAGGGGCCACGTGTTGGTCATCATCATCAGAGTCTGAGGCAAGTGCTGGCATATCATCTTCCTCTACAGTGAATGCATCATGGTCACTCATTTGGGCAAAGAAAGCAAAGTTCTCCTGGGGGGCAAAGGATACAGACTTGCCTCTTTTCTTGTCATCAGCAAACTTGGCAGGGCAAAAGTCAGCTTCAGGGGCTAGGGTCAATGCCATGAAGTTGTGTTCTTCATTTTCATCCTCACAGTTAGAGTAGTCGGAAGTTGAGGCATCTCCATCAGCCACATTGGCTTGGCGTGACCTAGGCTTGTTCTTGTATCCGCGTCCGTCAGTGCCAGTCTTTCTGTCTCTCCTGTCCTTGCCGAACCCAAACCGCAGAACATGAGAAACACATGCATAACTGATGCGGAACAGATGCGAACAGTCTTGGAATTTGTTGACTTCCCGCATGTCGAACACAATTCGGAGTGATTGCGGTGCGAATGCGATTTTGTGTCGTACAGTCATAAAATGACTATCGCATCGCGTAATACCGTTCGCACGAATATCGCATTGCGGCACATCGCATCCATTTAGGTGCCGTCCCGCATCATAACAGACCTTTCGCACGCGTTCCGCATTTCGACAATTTCCCCGAGTGTTGGGGGGTGACCTGGAGCCACTCCTCCTTCTTAGAGGGGACTTGGATCCAGTTGTTGCAGAGTTGGATGGAGCATCTGTCACAACCTTCAAGGCTTGTAGGCTCCTCTGGTTATCTCACTGGGGCACCTGGTAGATGAGTGTCCATATCAACCACAGTTGTAGCAAGTCATGGTGGTCTTATCTCTGTCCTCATACCTCTGGCGGCTGTTGTAGGCACCAGCAGCCATGTCGTAGGAGGTGGGAACACCAGTGATGCTTGACTCAGGAAGGGAGGTAACTTGGGCATATTGCATGAGTGTTGTAGAGAGGGCCAGGAAATCAGAGATGTGGAGGGTGTGGTAGGACTGGACAAAACCAGCAAACTCGACTCTAGGCTTCAAACCCTTGATTAGGATGGTGTGGAGGGTGTCCTTGGACATGTTGGAAACACCATTTTCACCAGTGGGAATCTGTGAGTACATTTCCTGGCATCTCACAAGGTAGGCAGTGAGGCCTTCATCCATGCCTATGACAGTGCTGTACATGGCTTGGAAGGATGAGAACTCCACATCTCCAGCAACAGCTCCATACTGCCTCTTGATGAATCTAATGGCTGTAGTAGCCATATCAGTTTGGGTCAAGAGGGCTGTCTGGATGGGCTTAGACAAGGACTGCATGACAATCATGAACGCCGTGTAGTTCTTATGAATGGTAATCCTAGTAGGAGTAACGATAGCAGCCAGAGCTGGGTCTGCATTATTAGGGTCAAGGCGTGCAGATTCGACAAGAGGGCCCGTGGCTGGTTCATGTTGAGGGGCGTCATTGAGTTCGGCATCGGCGCCGGTGAAGTAGCATTCTGGTGTTGATTTGATTAGTATCAGCTTGTAAGCACTCCGTAGAGTGGACAGAGATGCTTGCGTGAAGCAGACGCGCCAATCTATACACGGAGACGAGAATGACGTTACAAGCACAGGCGGACACCAAAGGACACCAGGGGTGGGCGAGGCGGAAGCCTGTAACCTGACTAGAACCTAAGCCAGGATCTCAAGCCAGGCACAGGACAATACAGGGCGTGTCAGTGAGAGACCGGTGACAGGCAGCCATCAGGAAGCTGTCAGGGCCGATAGTTCTAAGGGAGTACACAAGGAGTCACCAAGACATAAAACAAATGAGAGCACCGCTATTCAAGCTGATACTCCACCTATGACGCAGGTGACATACAATACTAGTACTCCACCTATGGCACTGGGGACATAGAACTATATGTAACAAAGATAAAAAAAAAATCAAAGAACTCCGAAAGAACGAGAGAACCTCAAATGAATCCCAAAGGGGAAAAAGGAAGGAATGGGACGAGGCAAAAAACCAAAGTTTGCCAAGAGGATAAAAGAGGACAAACTAAATATCAAAGTCGGGTAACAACGGTATAGAAAACCCGATCCGGGAATAGGAACCTAATGCCAATCAATGATAACCAAAAAAAAAATTCTAAGGAGAAGCGGTCATACCGAACATGCGGATGAACCGCCAGAACACAGCAGGATCAAGGGGCTTGGTGAAGGGGTCAGCAAAGTTGTCCTTAGTGTTAACATAGGCAACATCCAGTGAACCATCCTCCACCAGCTCCTTGATATAGTGATGGATTACATCAATGTGCTTGTTGCGAGGGAGCAGCTGCCAGTCAGTGGCCCAGCTCAAAGACCCCAAGTTGTCACCCTGAATGGTAACCAGGTCACAAGGCAAGCCCAGATCAACTCTCAACTTCTTCAACCATTGCACCTCCCTGGCAGTCTGAGACAGGGCCTGATACTCAGCCTCACTAGAGCTAATGGCAACAGTGGGCTGCCTCTTGCTCATCCAGTTCACAAGACTGCCCCCAGCAAGCACAGCATAGCCCGTCTGAGATCTCCTGTCAGACGCATCATCAGCAAAGGATGAGTCACTAAAGACAGTGAAAGAGAACGCAGGGCTGTGAGTGTAATTGAGTCCCAGGTGGGAATGTTCTCTCAAATACAAAAGCAAGCGCTTGGCTGCCCCCCAAAGGGGAGCAGTGGGTTGAGCAGAAAACCTGGACAGGTAGCTGACAGCAAAAGAAATATCAGGTCTGGTGCAGGTAGCCAGGTATAGCAAAGCACCGACAAGAGAAAGGTACTGGCTATTAGAGGCCAGGGGCTCTCCAGGAGGGTCAGTGATAGTGCACTTGGCCATGGGAACGGAAAACTTGGGCTTGGCTGCAGCAGTGAGACTAAACTGCTCCACCAGCTCAACAATGTAGGAATGCTGGGAGAGGTGGACCTTGACACACCTGCCATCAGAGTCAAGGGTAAAGGCCATGTCCAATGAGAGAAACTGAACCGGTACACCCATCTCTTTGACCTCCCAGCCAGCAGCTTCCATCGTCTTGATCAGTAAGGCATACAAAGCCAGATCACTAAAAGCACAGATGAAATCATCAACATAGGTCAGGACATAGCTCCACCCACCAAAAGAATCCCTCCTAAAATACAGAGCAGGTTCTGCATTACACATAGTAAACCCATGTGCAACCAGAACCCGCTTGACATCCATGCTCCAAGCCCTGGGTGCCTGCTTCAAACCATAAAGGGACTTGATCAGCTTGCACACAAGGGGAACACCGTTAGGACCAAGTACAGTAAAGCCCTCAGGCTGGTGGCAGTACAGGTCCAGACCAGGTTCCAGCTTGGCATTCAAAAATGCAGTCTTGATATCCAGCTGCCGAACAAACATTTTCTTGTGAGTGATGGCAGCCAGGAGTACCCGCAGACCTGCTTTAGAGGAGACGGGGGCATATACATCATGGAAGTCCAGCCCAGGGCGCTGGAGAAAACCTCGTACCACAAAACGTGCCTTAAAGCGCACAGATCCATCAACCCCAGACTTCTTCACAAATAACCACCTGCCAGATAGGATCTTCTGCCTATAAGGTTGGGTAGTGAGTGCCCAGGTACCGTGGGCATGCAAAGATGCCATCTCATCCTTCATAGCATGCAGCCACTGATCCCTGGCAGGGTTGGAAGGATGCATGGCAGCTTTGTAGGTTAGTTCAGTGGAGGTGGAAATGTATGCTCCCACGTACAAGCAGTGTACTTGTACATGAGCAGCGGGGATATCAGCAGTATCAGCAGTAACCGGTAGTAAAGCCCCCAGCGCAGCACTAATGCCTGGTTGAACAGGGCCGGCCTTATTTGCCTCTATTTCACTGAACCCTGGGTCGACAGGCACACCCCATCCATAACAGTATCAGAGCCGGACCAGTGTACAAGATCATCGCTCACACTCTCGGTGACGGTTACATCGTCGCAATGCCTTGTCCGGTATAAACCACCAGAGTCTGCAAGAGGCGAAGTGATCAACAACCCCTGCGAGCCAAGCGAACAGGTGGACGGGGGGTGGCGACGTGTAAGCAGCGGACCTGATACAGGCTCCACTATGACCGAAGGCTGTCCTAATCCTAAAGCTTCACCGACGAGCCTAGACGCAGAAATAGGCCTGGCGACCCCCTGAGATTCGGATAAATTAGAGTCTGAAAGAACATCAGAATCTCCCCCACCCATTACCTTGGCACGCAATACAGCACCATCAGTCCCTGGCCTGGGACGCAAGTTCATCCCATGACCAGTACAGCGGTCAACAATCGGGGTCGGTAAAGGATCTAGGACATTGACAGCAGGATCAAGCACTTGTCCGTTGATAGCGGCAGGGGTGCGAGAAAAATACCGAGATCCATCATAGGGAGATAGCCCAGGTATACAGTTGTAGCTAAACTGTTCATAGAAGAGCACATCACGACTCTCTACTACCTGGCGCAACTTAGGAACCCAAACAAAATAGCCCTTACTCACCAGAGAATACCCAACCAGTCTACCAGATAACGCCCTTTCGTCCAGCTTGTTGCGCTTCTTCCCATTGACTAATGTAACATAGCAAGGGCAACCAAACACGCGCAGCAACGACACATCAGGCATAACCCCGTAGAACAGCTCATAAGAAGTCTTGTCACCCTAATTGGGCAGCCGATTTCGTAGGTAACAAGCAGCTAGGAAGGCATAGGGCCAAAAGGACTTAGCTAGTTTAGACTCCAAGTGAATCGCCCTAGCTATGTTCTGCAAGACCCCATTGTACCTCTCCACAGTTGCATTCTGCTGAGCAGTGTATGCCATAGATAATTCATGCACAGCTCCTACCGATTTCAACCAAAGCTCGAACCACTCCACTATAAATTCCTTAGCCCTGTCAGATCTCAGGCACTTGAAAACAAACCCATGTAACTGATTCATCCATCTGAGGATGATAGTTTGAACTGCTAAGGGAGCTTCACCCTTGGTTCTCAAGCACAAAACCTCAGCATAGCCAGTGTGTTGGTCTGTGAGACACATGATGTAAAACTCCCCACGCAATCCCCTAATATGAACTGGCCCCATGATGTCCAAGTGAAGACGCTGGAGTGGTGCATTTACCTGAGTTTTGCTTTCTTTAGGAAAAGGGATACGTTTTCCCTTTGCCTTCTGACAAGCATCACATGGGACCTTCGACAGTTTTTGTACTTGTTTGATGGTGAGGGGTAAGTTGTGAACCAGACCATCCCTGACAAGCTTGTGCATGGCTTCATAGCCAGGGTGACCCAGCCGCCTATGCCAGAGCCACTCAGGAGTGGTAGGAACAACAACTCCACCATCCTCATCAACATCAAGAGCAAAAACTGGGTAATGGTTTGCATTATACAGACGGCCATTAGGGGTGACACATGGACTACAGGTAAACTTGTAGACACCATCACTGGAGGCAGGAAAAGACCAGAGCACATTAGAGTTCTGAGTGGCAGTACAACTAAGACTATCAAAAGAAACCTGGCAGTGATGAGAGTGAGCCACAGCATTTACTGACAAGAGATTCACAGGACAGTGGGGTATGTAGAGTACATTTGTTAGAGTGATAGGTGTTGGTAACCAATCACTACATAACACAATGGACCCTGAACCCACTGACCTCTGAATCACTCCGTCACCAAATTTAACTGATGGTCCATGATTGGAAGCATGATACACAGTGAACAAAGAGAGATCACCTGTGATAGACATTCCAGCTCCAGAATCAACATGCCAGACACCCGCAGACAGGCTTGGGCTACAGACGTTAGAGAATTTAGAGGTGCAAGAGAAAAGGACAGAGCTTACTTCCTACTTCTGCATAGCAAACCCATCAATCTGGGCCTGCAAGGAGGACATCTGCCTGGGAGTAAGCACAGCTGGAAGGGCCAAGTTGACAGGCACCGGTTCAGTACGTGGTGCACTATCCTTGCCCCTCTTCAGATATGGGTACTTTGTCCAGCACCGTTCTACCGAGTGACCCTCCTTATGAGGGCATGGTCCCCAGGTACACTCCAGACGCCTCTTGGTAGACCCGGAACCCTGAGAACCAGTGCCCTGCTTGCGCGGTAGTGCAGCATTGGCAGGGAACTGGGGAGCGTTACGGGACCAACCAGGGTGCCTGGAGTCGTTCCTGGGGAGCGCTATGTTCAGAATATCTAGCGTCCTATAGTCCTCTAGACAAGACCAGTACTCAACAGGCTGCTGGTTATACAGCAAGGTACCATACTTGATCCGCAGCGATTCGAAACGCGGCAGACTCGCACCCTGAACTATGATGCCCATGGCATGACGCTGAGTCTGTGGAGACCCTGCACTGCGGAGGTCAGTGCACAGACCGCGAACTCGTCGAAAGAAAGCGTCAACCTGTTCATGAGGGTCCATGACAGAATCAAGATACACTTTCAGCAAGAGAGGGGCACGAGAGGCGAGGGCATCAGACTGCTGCCTCCGGATATGCAATAAGATATCCCGAGGCGTCGCAAAGTCCTTATATACCTCGACCAACGCATCCGTCATGTTGGCAAGCATCATTGACAATATCATAAACTCCTGACGAGGCAGGGGCAAAGCACTGAAACCCGACAGTACAGGATCTGCAAGAGACTTACCATGAGAAGCTGAAGTCCCAGCAGCAGGGGCAGAGGCCCTGGGGGCTAGCGATTCACGAATCCCAAGGAAATACTCCGCAGCAAGACCAGCGTCATACGCGCGCTGGTCATCTAAGTTCCTGATAACAGACAGAGATTGCGCAACACTCAAGACTAGCTCGAAATCAGGTCGAACAGGACAGATGGATTGAGGGACCTTCACAAACTGGTAACCCTTCATGTCATTGTTTCTACGCCCAATTCCCCCAAAGGACACACCATACGCAGCAGGGTAACTGATCCCCTGCTTAACCTGACCCAGAAAATCCCTGCACTGGACACCGAGATCTGAGAGAGCCATGACGCGCCTAGGGCGACCATTCTTATCTACATTGGCCTGCGTGGCATGCATATCCAGCCTACCGTACAGAGTGCGGTTCAAAGATCCTTCATCAGAGTGCTCCTCGCGAATCTGACGAATGTCCTGCAACCGCAGGAGTACAGGAGGTCCTCCAGTAAGCAGATGCTCCCAAGACGCGCATGACAGCGACGGACGTCCAGGAGCAGGAGGACCAGGAGCAGGAGGCATCTCCACCGGCGGAGGCGGAGGGGGCACCTGAGAAGTGCCAGCAGAGGATGAGCGGCCAGCCGTAGCAGCAGCGTCTCTAGAGCGAGTGTTGTAGCCAAGGCCGCTCTCCATAGGCATTGTGAATGACGCAGACTTCTGTAGCAGAGACGGCTTGGGCACCTCCGGGTGGACCGGTGGGAGAGACACAAGCAGATGCGCAGAAAAGGGCACAGGTGGAGGAGCCGACGGATGTTCATACACCGGTGAGACAGTGGCAGTCTGAAACACTCGAGTGGCAGTGGACGGAGTAGCTCCAGTCGATGGAGTAGCTCCACCGAAATCACCACTCAAGGCACTCTGCAGATCATCATCATCAGTAGCATCGTCCTCATCACTGAATCTAGCAGCCGGGGGTGGAGGCCTCCTGGAGTACTCGATGATCTGAGTAGAGACACAGCAGAGACGCATCAGTATGTCCTCAACCTCCGGAGAGAGGCGACGGACTGTAGGAGAAGAAACCGTGGAGGAGAAGAATTGATTGGGGGGGGTTACTTCCACGATGGCGGAAGGATTCTCATGACCGTCAGCAGAGGCCGCTGGCGCACAAACATCTAGCCAATCATGAAAAGGAGCCGGGTCCTCTGAAGGAAGGACTCGGTCGCAGCCATTGCTGATAATGACGCTGCGAATCCCGCGCGACCAAGAAAGACCATTGGACTCATGGAGTTTCTCAAAGCCGGCGGGAGTTCCTCTAGGAAGTAGCATTTTAAAGCAGTGGTAATGTAAAGAGCCCAGTAACCTATCAGCTTGTAAGCACTCCGTAGAGTGGACAGAGATGCTTGCGTGAAGCAGACGCGCCAATCTATACACGGAGACGAGAATAATGTTACAAGCACAGGCGGACACCAAAGGACACCAGGGGTGGGCGAGGCGGAAGCCTGTAACCTGACTAGAACCTAAGCCAGGATCTCAAGCCAGGCACAGGACAATACAGAGCGTGTCAGTGAGAGACCGGTGACAGGCAGCCATCAGGAAGCTGTCAGGGCCGATAGTTCTAAGGGAGTACACAAGGAGTCACCAAGACATAAAACAAATGAGAGCACCGCTATTCAAGCTGATAATTAGGAAGATGACCATTCTACAGTGATCGGCGATGCCGGGGCCTCCCCCATAGATGGGCAGTCTTGGGTTGAAGGCTTGCATTGTAGATGTGTGGAGCAGGAAGTCTTGGACACAGAATGTGGGGTTGAGTAGCAGTGTAGTTTCGGAGTTGGGGGGTGGGGATTTGGTGGGGTCGGTAACAGGGCGAGGGGAGGTTGGGGAGGGTGATGACGGGGCCGCTAAGGGGGAACCAAAGAAATCCAGCGGAGGTGAGGGGATACAAGTAGGCTGCGAGGGCAGTCTACAGTTCGGTGGCTTGGTTGTCACCTTCCTTTCTGGCAGGTAGGAGTTACCACACATACAGTAACTACCGGTAGTGCACAATCTTTCTCGATGGGAGATTGTTCTAATGTTCTGACTCCGTGTTTCTGGTGACAATAATGGCAGACAGTCCAAGGGGCAGAATTATTCTTGGCACTGCTCCACTCACGTTATCTGATACGATACAGGCGATACTCCAGCAGCGGCAGGCGGGTAATGAAGCAACGGCGAGCGGGCGAGCAAGTCAGCAACGGCAAAAGGGACTAATCCAAATCTTGGACGCAGTGGTCAGTTCTCTTGAACGCTGGGATGATAGCGCATAACCTTTAGTAGTAGATAGAGACACTGCATACTGAATCGTTACATAGATATCAGAGAGAGAGAGAGAGAGGGTAAGTCGCAGTGGCAATTATATAGGCATGCGGTCTGTAGTGCACAGTACTGCGGTATGGCGGCAGGTAACTCGGGACCTGGTAGCAACCGGCCCGTACTTTGCCTACTCAAGTAGCGACATATAAGTCGTCTACAACAAGATAGGACAGCTGTCCATCCCATACGGTTATAATTAATAATTTGGCTCTTTGCATGATACGGTAGCTAAATAAAGATTATTTACAACTTTCTAGCTAATTATAGCTAGTATGTATTCGTCTCAATTGACTTGATTCACATATTTTATGCTGATTATAGCCTTACGACTCGAGTACAATCCATTCGAAGATTTTTAAATTTTGAATTGTTGGAGCCATATTTTGAATTGTTGGGACAATTTTTCGATTTTTCGATGCCATGTAACTGAAAATACGACTCTTTAAGACTATGCTATTACTTAGGCATCACTTTAAGATCGACTATGCTATTACTACACAAGTGTTGTAAGTGCGAACATTTGGCAATTTCCAGCCAAATGGGGTCCGTTCATTTGGGGATCCACTCCATCTGAAGAGGGAATCAAGCGGATACGAGTGACACGCTGGCGAAGATGAAATGCACTCCCTTGCGTCAAGTCTATAAAAGACAATGCTATTACTACACAAGTGTTATAA
Organism: Chlamydomonas sp. ICE-L; assembly: GCA_013435795.1. NCBI lineage: Eukaryota > Viridiplantae > Chlorophyta > Chlorophyceae > Chlamydomonadales > Chlamydomonadaceae > Chlamydomonas > Chlamydomonas sp. ICE-L. Next base: position 35,053 of record JACBWV010000857.1, on the reverse strand, counting down.
GTGTGAACATTTGGCAATTTCCAGCCAAATGGGGTCCGTTCATTTGGGGATCCACTCCATCTGAAGAGGGAATCAAGTGGATACGAGTGACACGCTGGCGAAGATGAAATGCACTCTATAAGACTATGCTATTACTACAATGTGTTGTAAGTGCGAACATTTGGCCATTTCCAGCCAAATGGGGTCCGTTCATTTGGGGATCCACTCCATCTGAAGAGGGAATCAAGTGGATACGAGTGACACGCTGGCGAAGTCGAAATGGAGTTGCAGGACCCGACAAGTTGCCGTCCACTCGCACTCGCCAGGATAGCTGACAGGTCACTCACCCCGATTCGCAAAATCGCAGGGATGCTCGGATGCGCGATGCGCTTTGCGTGGTTGCAATCTAATATCTGATTTATAATCTGATATCTGACGATGACAAGTCTATAATGTCCGGTACTACCAGCCGACAGCCACAGGTGGAGGATGGAGGGGGACTAAGCCGTACCTGGCTTCCTGTTCAAGTTCAAGTTGACAGCGGACATGGCAGCTCATTTTTTTGGGCAAAACAGGCTGAGCTATCTGGCCGCAAATTGTAGCCATCGCGTTATCATTGCTCTTGTACTCCATTCGTCCTCGGGTGAAGTGACGAGGTGGAGTTTGAAGACTGCTGTTGGTGATGCTGGTGACGCTGGCGACCCATCGTACGCGTCCGTCCGACGTTGTAGTAGTGAACAACTTGCCTTGCGAGTGACCTGGCATGCTCCTTTTCTAACTTGTCAGGGTTCGTGGCGAACTTCTCTGTCCCACTATCAGGTTGCTCCGATCCGATGTATTGCATTTCCGATCCTATGTTTTGCCAATAGCATCGGTAGCTCATGCACCGCCCCAGTCGCAACCAGTCGCAATAATCAACCAATCAATCAATCAATCAATAAATCAACCACTTGTCAATCAACCACCTGGTTGTAACCCGGTTGCGACGAATCGAGGACTATGCACATTGATGCAGCCTCGACCCGACTCGACCTCGTGGAGTCGCCCTCTTATGTAGCAGAGCCGTTGGCCAGTTTGAACTCGGCTGCAGATAGCCTCCCTGACGCTCCCCAGAGGAAGAAGACGTCACTTCGGGCGCTGCCCAAGGTCGGGGGCGAGGAGGTCATCTCCGCCAAGGGCTCCCGGGGCACTCGGCAAAAGAAGGAATCTAGCTTTCTATCAAAACGAGCATCTAATAACTTGCTAGCAAATGTCTCTGAGACAAAGGTGCTCGAATCGAAGGTATCTGAATCAGAGAACGCCTCGCTCAGCCAATACGATCAGGTGTGTGGAAAGCACACACGTGGCTGTGTGTAGTAGAATAATGATAGGCTTTAATCATACGGAAAATATTGATGGAGCTGATGGTATGCTTGTCGGCTGCTGTCGAGTGCGTTAGAGCAAGATGTCGGGTGGGTGGGGTTGGGAGGGAGGGAGGGAGGCCAGGTCTGGAGTCTAATCCCCCCCCACCCACCCACCCACCCACACCCACACCCACACCCACACCCACCCACCCACCCACCCACCCAACTTTACTACAGAGTGGGGTGGGTAGGGGGAAGCTAGACCGGACTTTTCCAGCCCGGGGGTGGGGGTTTAGGGTTAAGAGGTAACCGGTAACCGGTTACCCACGGGCTGGAAAGTCTGGTCTAGCTTCCCTCCTCCGAAGAGGGGGGGGGGGGGGGGGGGACAGATGGCAAGCGGTGTTTTTAGAGACATGGGGGCTTGTGGCTGGCTGGTAGGCTGGTATGATGACTGTGTGCTGATAGGATGTCTGTATGCTGATATGGTGGCTGGTAGGCTGGCATGGTGACTGTGTGCTGATAGGATGTCTGTATGCTGATAGGGTGGCTGGTAGGCTGGCATGGTGACTGTGTGCTGACAGGATGTCTGTATGACCCTATAGGGTGGCGGGCAAGCACGGTGGTTGTATGTTAGCGACAGACATGGAGGTGTGGAGGTTGGTTGGCAAAAGGACAAAGGGGTTAAGGCAATCTGAAACTGGGCACCTGGAAGAGGTGCGGAACGGACAAAATGCTTTGTGAAACAGGGTAATTCAAAGCACGCGCTTTTGCGCTTTTCAGCGCTGACTTTTTGACCCCCTCTGCGCTTTAAGCGCAGTTTTTTGCAATCCCCTGTGTGCGCAGCAAGCAATTTTTGCGCTTTTTGCACTACAAAGCGCAGTTTTTTTTGTTTCCAAGTGCGCTAAAGCGCTGGCCAATTCGGCCATTTGAAGTACCCTGCAAAGGGGTTAAGGCAATCTGAAACTGCAAAGGAGGGCAAACAAGGGCTAATAGGACATCTGAAATTTGACATCTGACCATGATAGTGTTGTTACAATCCGACGTTAAATGATAGTGTTTGTAAGAATCCGATTGATCGTGGTAGTGTCATTATAGTGTCGTATTTACAATCCGACATCATTGATCGTTTTAGTGCTTGCTACTACCTGACATAACATGATAGTGTTTGTTACAATTTGATTGATCAGTATAGTGTTTGCTACTACCTGACATAACATGATAGTGTTTGTTACAATTTGATTGATCATTATAGTGTTTGCTACTACCTGACATAACATAATAGTGTTTGTTACAATTTGATTGATCATTATAGTGTTTGCTACTACCTGACATAACATGATAGTGTTTGTTACAATTTGATTGATCATTATAGTGTTTGCTACTACCTGACATAACATGATAGTGTTTGTTACAATTTGATTGATCATTATAGTGTTTGCTACTACCTGACATAACATGATAGTGTTTGTTACAATTTGATTGATCATTATTGTGTTTGTTACGATTTGATTGATCAGTATAGTGTTTGCAACAAACTGACATGGCATGATAGTGTTTGCCACAAACTGACATTGCATGATAGTGTTGGTTACAATTTGACATGTGATCATGATAGTGTTTGTAACAGTCCAATTATAACCTGATCTGAATGCCCCCCATGGCCACACATCCGCACATGCTGTGGCGCACTTGTTGTTGACCTACACCATGCAACACCATGCCACGCCACACTACACCACACCACGCTACATCATCCCATTAGGAGGCCACATCGCCAACCACCGCCCTCCCCAATATTGACCCCGGAATGATCAGATCTACTGGCAGGGGCGGTCATTGCTAGTTGTTTAGAACCTGACCTGAATGCCCCCCATGACCACACATCTGCACAGGCTGTGGCACACTCGTTGTTGACCTACACCACACCACACCACACTACACCACACTACACTACACCACGCTACACCACACCACACTACACCACACCACTCTACACCACACCACACCACATTATACTACACAAGCCACAGCTCGCCACACCATGCCACACCACACCACGCCACACCATGCCACACCACACTACACCACGCCACACCATGCCACACCACACTACACCACGCCACACCATGCCACACCACACTACACCACGCCACACCATGCCACACCACACTACACCACGCCACACCATGCCACACCACACTACACCACGCCACACCATGCCACACCACACTACACCACGCCACACCATGCCACGCCACACTACACCATGCCACACCACACTACACTACACCACGCCACACCATGCCACACCACACTACACTACACCACATTACACCACACCATGCCAAACCACAGTACACCACACTACACTACACACACCACACCCCGCCACACCATGCCAAACCACACTACACCTCACCACACCACACCACACCACACCACACCACACCACACCACCACACCACACCACACCACACCACACCACACCACACCACACCACACCACACCTTACTACACCACACCACACCACACCACACCACACCACACCACACCACACCACACCACACCACACCACACCACACCTTACTACACCACGCCACACCATGCCATGCCACACTACACCACACTTAACTACACCCCACTACATCACACCCCACTTCACCTCACCATTAGATGGTGATGATGATGGTGGTGGTGATGATGATGATGATGATGATGATGATGATGATGATGATGATGATGTTGTTTATGATGATGATGATGATGATGATGATGATGATGATGATGATGATGATGATGATGATGATGATGATGATGACATTTTTCCTGGAGCCTTACTGGACTCCTTATGTGCCCGGGGTTTGACATAGTCAAGGTGGGCTTATGAACATCATGCCCCAAAACAATAGTTTTTATTTTTTTATTTATATTTAGAATCTGACCTGTATGCCCCCCACGGCCACACATCCGCACAGGCTGTGGCGCACTCGTTGTTGACCTACACCATGCAACACCACGCCACGCCACACTACACCACACCACGCTACACCATCCCATTAGGAGGCCACATCGCCAACCACCGCCCTCCCCAATATTGACCCCGGAATGATCAGATCTACTGGCAGAGGGCGGTCATTGCTAGCTGTTTAGAACCTGACCTGAATGCCCCCCACGGCCACACATCGGCACAGGCTGTGGCACAAAATCAACTTGGGAGGTTGTCACGCAATCCAAGTGTAAGCTCACATTCAAATTCAAATTCAACTTCAAGTGTAAGCTCAATCTGACTTGAATGCCCCCCATGCCCCCCATGCAATTCAAGTGTAAGCTCAAATTCAAATTCAAATTCAAGTGTAAGCTCAATCTGACTTGAATACACTCCATGCCCCCCATGCAATGCAAGTGTAAGCTCAAATTCAAATTCAAGTGTAAGCTCAATCTGACTTGAATGCACTCCATGCCCCCCATGCAATGCAAGTGTAAGCTCAAATTAAAATTCAAATTCAAGTGTAAGCTCAATCTGACTTGAATGCACCCCATGCCCCCCATGCCCCCCATGCAATTCAAGTGTAAGCTCAAATTCAAATTCAAATTCAAGTGTAAGCTCAATCTGACTTGAATGAACTCCATGCCCCCCATGCAATTCAAGTGTAAGCTCGAATTCAAATTCAAATTCAAGTGTAAGCTCAATCTGACTTGAATGCACTCCATGCCCCCCATGCTATGCAAGTGTAAGCTCAAATTCAAATTCAAATTCAAGTGTAAGCTCAATCTGACTTGAATGCACTCCATGCCCCCCATGCTATGCAAGTGTAAGCTCAAATTCAAATTCAAATTCAAGTGTAAGCTCAATCTGACTTGAATGCACTCCATGCCCCCCATGCTATGCAAGTGTAAGCTCAAATTCAAATTCAAGTGTAAGCTCAAATTCAAATTCAAGTGTAAGCTCAATCTGACTTGAATGCACCCCATGCCCCTCATGCAATTCTAGTGTGACCTCAATCTGACTTGATTGCACCCCATGGCCACACATCCACACAGGCTTTGGCACAAAATCAAATTGGGAGATTGTCGCGCAATTCTAGTGTAAGCTCGTTCCATTCAAGGGAGGATGAAGATGAGGACCTGGAGGAGGACACCTGGAGTTGGAACTTTGGCTGCATTCACCCAGAGTCCCCAATGTGAGATCATGTATTTTTATTTATTATTTTTATTTACTATTTATTATTTCTATTTATCATTTATTATTTATATTTGGTATTTAGTATTTCATCCACTGATTTATTTTTGGCAGAGCTCCCCCTTCTGGGGGGCGGGAGCCCCCAGGGTTACCCATTTGTCCGTCCAACCGACCGACCGCCCATCCGTCTGACCGAAACAAAGCCTCACATGTCAGCCAAGGGTCTCGTAGCGAACTATGGTACTTCTAAAGCTGTTTTTTATATATATTTTTATTTATTTATTATTTATTATTATATATATATATATATATGTTTTTTTTTTTTTTTTTAATGCGGAGAAGTGCATTCTAACCCTACTGGCTACCCTAGTACTGTGTAGGGAACGGCAACTAAAATTAGTGTTTGAAAACTAACATTAACTAATATTATTATGGTGTCACAATAATATTAGTTTGTCAAATAAATTCAAATTTCTGGTCAGGCGGCCTGTCCGTCTAATATTAACTAACACTAACTAATGTTATTCATTCACTAATGTTAACTAACTTAGCCTTTCCCTAGTACTGTGACCAGGGTACTACATTTGTCAAATTGGTCAGCGCTTAAAGCGCACAAACGTCAAATTGGTCAGCGCTTAAAGCGCACAAACGTCAAATTGGTCAGGGATGCGAATGCCTCCTTTCTTTGTCTGCGTGCAGGCATACAACCTGGTGGTACTTCATCATGTTCATTGCTCTTGCCTGTGCCATCATCGAGCCCTTCAATGTGTGCTTCCTCACTATACAAATCAAGACACATTTTTTTCCTTAACAAAAAAACTTATGTGAATGCGATGCGAATGCCTCCTTTCTTTGTCTGCGTGCAGGCACATAACCTGGTGGTACTTCATCATGTTCATTGCTCTTGCCTGTGCCATCATCGAGCCCTTCAATGTGAGCTTCCTCAACAACCCTGGCTTCTATCCCTACAACAACGTCTTCGCCATCTTCTACATTCTTTCGACAGTTTTCTTCATTGCCGATACGGGATTCAAGTAGGTCCTGGGTTTATGCACTCCTTAGATCGTACACATCAACACACATCTTCTACACTATTTTGATCATTTTCTGCACTGTTGATCTGGGATTCAAAGGGGCGCATACACCTAGGGTTAAAGTAGGTCCTGGGTGTAAGCGCCCCTCAGATCATACACGCAAACGCACATCTTCCACAATCTTCCAACACTTGTCTTCACTGCCAATATAGGGTTAAAGTAGGTCCTGGGTGTAAGCGCTCCTCAGATCATACACACTAACACACATCCTCCGCACTCTTTAGACAGTTTTCTTTCCTGCCGATATTGGATTAAAGTAGGTCCTGGGAGTCAGCGCTCCTTAGTACATGCACACCAACACACATCCTCCACACTCTTTTGACAGTTTTCTTCCCCGCAGATATAGGATTAAAGTAGGTCCTGGGTTTACGCGCACCTTAGTTCATGCACACCAACACACATTCTCTACACTCTGTCAACAGGCACCTTCACTGCCAATCTGGGATTACAGCACATCCTGGGTTTAAGCGCTACTTAGGTCATACACACAAACACATATTGTCTACACTCTTTTGACAATTTTCTGCACTGTTGATCTGGGATTCAAAGGGGCGCACACACCCAGGATTAAAGTAGGTCCTGGGTGTAAGCGCCCCTCAGATCATACACACAAACGCACATCTTCCACAATCTTTCAACACTTGTCTTCAATGCCGATATAGGATTAAAGTAGGTCCTGGGTTTATGCACACCTTAGTTCATGCACACCAACACACATTCTCTACACTCTGTCAACAGGCACCTTCACTGCCAATTTGGGATTACAGCACATCTTGGGTGTACGCGCTCCTTAGATCGTACACATCAACACACATTGTCTACACTATTTTGATAATTTTCTGCACTGTTGATCTGGGATTCAAAGGGGCGCATACACCCAGAATTAAAGTAGGTCCTGGGTGTAAGCGCCCCTCAGATCATACACACTAACACACATCCTCCGCACTCTTTAGACAGTTTTCTTTCCTGCCGATATTGGATTAAAGTAGGTCCTGGGAGTCAGCGCTCCTTAGTTCATGCACACCAACACACTTCCTCCGCACTCTTTAGACAGTTTTCTTTCCTGCCGATATTGGATTAAAGTAGGTCCTGGGTGTCAGCGCTCCTTAGTTCATACACACCAACACACATCCTCCCCACTCTTTTGACAGTTTCTTCCCATTTGATAATTTCTGACTGTGATCTGGGATTCAAAGGGGCGCATACACCAGAAGTAAAAGGAGTCCTGGGTGTAAGCGCCCTCCGCTCATACACACTAACAACATCCTCCCGCCATCTTTAGACAGTTTTCTTTCCTGCCGATTTGGATTAAGTAGGTACCGGGAGTCAGCGCCCGTAGTTTCGCAAACCAACACCTCTCCGCACGGCTATTAGAAAGTTTTCTTTCCTGCCGATATTGGATTAACGAGTCCTGGGTGTCAAACGATCACTTAGTTCATACACACAAAACATCCTCCACCCTCTTTTGACAGTGTCTTCCCGCCGATCCTAGGAAAAAGTAGTCCTGGGTTTATGAGCACCTTCGTCATGCACACCAACACACATTCTCTAACTCGTCACCAGGCACCTCACTGCAATCTGGATACAGCACACCAGGGTTTAAAGCGCTCCTAGGGCATACACCACAAACACATTGTCTCACTCTTTTGACAGTTTATTGCACTGTTGATCTGGGATTCAAAGGGGCGCACACACCCAGGATTAAAGTAGGTCCTGGGTGTAAGCGCCCCTCAGATCATACACACAAACGCACATCTTCCACAATCTTTCAACACTTGTCTTCACTGCCGATAAAGGATTAAAGTAGGTCCTGGGTTTATGCGCACCTTAGTTCATGCACACCAACACACATTCTCTACACTCTGTCAACAGGCACCTTCACTGCCAATTTGGGATTACAGCACATCTTGGGTGTACGCGCTCCTTAGATCGTACACATCAACACACATTGTCTACACTATTTTGATAATTTTCTGCACTGTTGATCTGGGATTCAAAGGGGCGCACACACCCAGGATTAAAGTAGGTCCTGGGTGTAAGCGCCCCTCAGATCATATACACAAACGCACATCTTCCACAATCTTTCAACACTTGTCTTCACTGCCGATATAGGATTAAAGTAGGTCCTGGGTTTATGCGCACCTTAGTTCATGCACACCAACACACATTCTCTACACTCTGTCAACAGGCACCTTCACTGCCAATCTGGGATTACAGCACATCTTGGGTGTACGCGCTCCTTAGATCGTACACATCAACACACATTGTCTACACTCTTTTGACAATTTTCTGCACTGTTGATCTGGGATTCAAAGGGGCGCACACACCCAGGATTAAAGTAGGTCCTGGGTGTAAGCGCCCCTCAGATCATGCACACAAACGCACATCTTTCACAATCTTTCAACACTTGTCTTCACTGCCGATATAGGATTAAAGTAGGTCCTGGGTGTATGCGCACCTTAGTTCATGCACACCAACACACATTCTCTACACTCTGTCAACAGGCACCTTCACTGCCAATCTGGGATTACAGCACATCTTGGGTGTACGCGCTCCTTAGATCGTACACATCAACACACATTGTCTACACTATTTTGATAATTTTCTGCACTGTTGATCTGGGATTCAAAGGGGCGCACACACCCAGGATTAAAGTAGGTCCTGGGTGTAAGCGCCCCTCAGATCATACACACAAACGCACATCTTCCACAATCTTTCAACACTTGTCTTCACTGCCGATATAGGATTAAAGTAGGTCCTGGGTTTATGCGCACCTTAGTTCATGCACACCAACACACATTCTCTACACTCTGTCAACAGGCACCTTCACTGCCAATCTGGGATTACAGCACATCTTGGGTGTACGCGCTCCTTAGATCGTACACATCAACACACATTGTCTACACTCTTTTGACAATTTTCTGCACTGTTGATCTGGGATTCAAAGGGGCGCACACACCCAGGATTAAAGTAGGTCCTGGGTGTAAGCGCCCCTCAGATCATGCACACAAACGCACATCTTCCACAATCTTTCAACACTTGTCTTCACTGCCGATATAGGATTAAAGTAGGTCCTGGGTTTATGCGCACCTTAGTTCATGCACACCAACACACATTCTCTACACTCTGTCAACAGGCACCTTCACTGCCAATCTGGGATTACAGCACATCTGGGTGTACGCGCTCCTTAGATCGTACACATCACACACATGTCTACACTATTGTGCTAATTTCTGCAGTTGATCGGGATTCAAAAGGGGCGCACACACCAGGATTAAAGTCGGTCCGGGGGTAAGCGCCTCAGATCATACACACAAAACGCAACATCTTCCACAATTCAACACCTTGTCTTCACTGCCGATAAAGGATTAAAGTAGGTCCTGGGTTTATGCGCACCTTATTTCATGCACACCAACACACATCTCTACACTTGTCCAACAGCCCCTTCACTGCCCAA
>JACBWV010000857.1:0-20000 GCA_013435795.1 Chlamydomonas sp. ICE-L | reverse complement strand
CAGGGATTTGTTTTCGCGTTTTGGCGCAATATAACACGATCGTAATACCAGACCCTGTTTAGGTCCAAATTATCGTAATACCAGACCCGGCCCAACCCCAACCCCAACCCCAACCCATCCCAACTCCAACTCCAACCCCAGCCCCCACCCCAACCCCAACCCCAATCCAACCCCAGCTCAACCCCAACCCAACAGGAAAATGTTCTGGTGGGATCTCTTGTTCGCAATACCCTTTGATGGCATTGTCCTGGAAAGCCTAGGAGGGCCAAACGCCCTGGAGAAGAACACGGTCCTGTACATTGAACTTCTCCGATTTCTCAGGCTGGGGAGACTGTACAACCTGTTTGATTTTTTTGCGACAGTGGACCACAAAATGATCCTCAGCCAATTCTCTCTTATCGTTCTGGTAAGTCCCCCTCCCAGGTTCAGGGTTCAGGCTGGGGAGACTGTACTGCCTGGCTGTCTGTCTGGTCAGTCCCCCTCCCAGGTTCTGGGTTCAGGCTGGGGAGACTCTACTGCCTGGCTGTCGATCTGGTATGTCCCATGTCCAGGTTTAGGGTTCAGGCTGGGGAGACTGTATCCCCTCTTTGATTGTTTCGCGATGATGGACCACATAGGTATCATCAGCCAATTCTCTCTTATCGTTCTGGTAAGTCCCCCTCCCAGGTCCAGGTTCAGGGTTCAGGCTGGGGAGACTGTACTGCCTGGCTGTTGATCTGGTAAGTCCCATGTCCAGGTTTAGGGTTCAGGCTGGGGAGACTGTACCGCCTGTTTGATGACGTTGCTACAATGGGCCACACAAATATCATCACCCACTTCTCCCTTATCGTCCTGGTAAGTCCCCCTCAGGTCTTATCATTCAGGTAAGTCCCCCTCCAAGGTCCAGGTTCAGGGTTCAGGCCCGGGGAGACTGTACCGCTTGTTTGATGACGTTGCTCCAATGGGCCACACAAATATCATCACCCACTTCTCTCTTATCGTCCTGGTAAGTCCCCCTCAAGTCTTCTTGTCCGGTAAGTCCCCCTGAGGCCAGTTCTCTCTCATCGTTCTGGTAAGTCCCCCTCCCAGGTCCAGGTTCATGGTTCAGGCTGGGGAGACTGTACCGCCTGTTTGATGACGTTGCTACAATGGGCCACACAAATATCATCACCCACTTCTCCCTTATCGTCCTGGTAAGTCCCCCTCATGTCTTATCGTTCAGGTAAGCCCCCCTCAGGACTTCTTGTCCGGTAAGTCCCCCTGAGGCCAGTTCTCTCTCATTGTTCTGGTAAGTCCCCCTCCCAGGTCCAGGTTCAGGGTTCAGGCTGGGGAGACTGTACCGCCTGGTTGTCGTTCTGGTAAGTCCCATGTCCAGGTTTAGAGTTCAGGCTGGGGAGACTGTACCGCCTGGCTGTCGTTCTGGTAAGTCCCATGTCCAGGTTTAGGGTTCAGGCTGGGGAGACTGTACCGCCTGGCTGTCGTTCTGGTAAGTCCCATGTCCAGGTTTAGGGTTCAGGCTGGGGAGAATGTACCGCCTGGTTGGCGTTCTGGTAAGTCCCATGTCCAGGTTTAGGGTTCAGGCTGAGGAGACTGTACCGCCTGTTTGATTTTTTTGCGGCAGTGGACCACAAGATGATCCTCAGCCAGTTCTATCTTATCGTTCTGGTAAGTCCCCCTCATGTCTTATCATTCAGGTAAGTCCCCCTCCATGGTCCAGGTTCAGGGTTCAGGCTGGGGAGACTGTACCGCCTGGTTGATGACGTTGCTATAATGGACACACAATTGCACCACAAAGCGCTGACCAATTTGACGTTTGTGCGCTTTAAGAGCTGATCAATTTGACAAAATGTAGTTCCCTGACCCTTCACCCTTCCTTGCCCTTGCAGGTTAACAACACCATCATCATCATCTTTTCATGCCTCCGGTTCACTTACATCCTCCCCCCCCCCCCCTCCACCCCGCCCCCCCACCCACTCACACTTTCCCCACAACCACCACCACCGACCTTCTCTTACCCTTCTTTTTGCCCCGCCTTCCCTGCCCTTGCAAGCGTAACAACCATCATCTTCTTCTCATGCCACTGTTTGCCTGCATCATGTACTTCATCATTGTTGCCCCCCCCCCCCCCCCCCCCCCCCCCCCCCCCCACTTTCCTCCCCCCCCCCCTATTCCCCACTAACCCCCCCCCCCCCAAACCGAATGTTAGTAATTTATTAGTAAGCTCGTCTTCATTTGTCGGTGTCTACCCTTCCCCCCCTCCCCCCCCCCACCCCCCCCCCCCCCCCCCCCCCCCCCCCCCCCCCCCCCCTGCCCTTGCAGCGTAACACACATCATCTTCTTCTCATGCCACTGGTTTCACTTGCATATCCCCTCCCCCCCCTCCCCCTCCTCCCCTCCCCCCCCCCCCCATCCCCCCATCCCCCCCCCCCACACCACACATACCTACCCCCCCCCCACCACACCACCCCCCACTACTCCCCCCCCCACTCCCCCCCCCCCCCCCACCCCCCCCCCCACACACCCACACCTCCCCCCAACCCACCCCACCACCCACTACCCCAACCACCACCACCACCACTCAACACTCACAACCCCCTCTCCCCCCCCCCCCACCACCACCCCGACACCCCCCTTCTCTTACTCCCCTTCTTCCTTCTTCTCTTTCCCCCCCTCTTCTTTCTTTTGCCCCCCCCCTTCCTTGTCCTTTGCAAGCGTAACAACACCTACCTCTATTTTTCATGCAACTGGCGCCTTGCATCTCCCCCCCCCCCCCCCCCCCAACACCCTTCACCCTCCCCTACTCTACTCCCCCCCCCCCCCCAAACCCCCCCCCCCAAACACCCCCAAAAACGTCCCAAACAGGAAACACCCCCTCCCCCACCTACCCACCACCCACCCCACCATTCACAACCATCCACTACTTCCCCTTCTCCCCCCTGTCATATACTCCCCGCCCCCCCCCCCCTCCTATTCACTCCCCCCCCCCCCACACCCCCCTACTCCCCCCCCCCCCCACCTTCACCCATCCACTCCTCCCCCCGCCCCCCCACCTCCCCCCCTTCCCCCCCCCCCCCCCTATCCCTCCCCCCCCCCCCCCCCCCCCCCCCCCCCCCCCACACACCCCCCCCCCCCCCCACCCCCCCCTACTCCCCCCCCCATTCACCATCCACCTTTCTCCCCCCCCCCCCCCCCCCCCCCCCCCCCCCCCCCACCTCCCCTCCCACCACCCCCCCCTCCCCAGCCTCCCGCCCCCCACCCTTCATCACCATTCCACTCCCCACCACCCCCACCACCACCCCCCACTCCCACCCACCCACTGTTCCCCCCCCTCACCCAACCCCCCTTCTCTTACCCTTCTTCTACCCCCCCCCTTCCCTGCCCTTGCAGCGTAACAACCCGCATCCTTCTTCTTCTTCTCGTCTTCTTCGTGCCCTGTTCTCTTGCATCGATCGCCACTACCACACCCAACCCTATATTCCCCCACCCCCCACCCCACCACCCTATTCCCCCCCCCCGGAGGGGACCCCCGCTCCCCCCTAACCGCCCCCCACCCCCCTCCCCCCTTGCCCTTGCAGCGTAACAACACCTACATCTTCTTCTCATGCCACTGGTTTGCATGCATCATCTACTTCATTGCTCGCATCGAACTGAACGACTATGGCAACAGTTGGATTGGACGTCACATGGACCGCATCGAAGGTCAACCCGAGTATGTCAAGTACATCTACTCCCTGTACTACTCAGTCACTGCTTTCACTAGCGTTGGCGACGGAGACTGGTATGTTGTTTTATTTGTATTATTATTATTAGTAGTAGTAGTAGTAGTAGTAGTAGTAGTAGTAGTAGTAGTAGTAGTAGTAGTAGTGGTAGTATTAGTAGTTGTATTTTTTATTTGTATTATTATTATTATTATTATTATTAGTAGTATTATTAGTATTTTTGTATTTGTATCAAGGGGGGGGCAACTTCAAAAAACAAAAACCAAAATGAAAAAAAAAAAAAAAAATGACACCATCACCCAACTTTGTAGATATATTAAAGGATGAAGAATCTGTTTTTATATCTATAATTTTGGCCCAGTTATAAAAAACGTGCTGGTCCTCAAAGTTTGGGGGGCCGCCGGGAGGGGGGGGGGGGGGGGGGATCGAGGAAAATCAGGAATTTTCAAAAAATTAGGTATGTTTCAGGCACTTTTTTCTAGCTCTCAGAATGACATGGGAGTGGAAGTAGGGTGTTCCTCCAAGTGTTCAATCTACTGAATATACCAGTTCATTTATGTTGTGGGGTAGAGACCACCACATATTATGCCCAGGCGAGGATGGAGGGGGGGGGGGTGGGGGGCATGGTCTCTCTCTCTCTCTCTCTCTCTCTCTCTCTCTCTCTCTCTCTTCTCTCTTTCCTCCACACACACACAACGCCCTAACCAACATGTGTACAACGACGTACAGAGCAAGACCTCATGGTAGTTCACTGCTTCTTCTTTCTTTACTGACTTTTTCCACCGACTTTATTTTGACTTTATTTTGACTGACTGACTGACTGACTGACTGACTGACTGACTGACTGACTGACTGACTGACTGACTGACTGACTGACTGACTGGACCGACCGACTACTGACCTGACTGACTGACTGAATGACCCCCAAGGCCCCACCCAAACAATGTTACTTGAATGATGATGTTTTTCTATGTTTCAACATCTCATTGTCTCTAGACCAACTCAAGATGGGCCCTTTAAAAACCCTGTAAAAGGATCCTCATTAGACACATAACACTAGTGGTGCTTTACATATTGGCTGACGTGGGTTCTGGAGCCGGGGGGGGGTGGGGGGTGGGGGGGTTGGTGGTGGGTGTGTGGGGGGGTTGGGGGGGGTTGGGGGTTTTTGTTTGTTGTTTTTTTTTTTTTGTTGTGGGTTTTTTTTGTTGTTTGTGTTTTGTTTTGTTTTTTTGGTTTTGGTTTATTTTGTGTTTTTTTGTTGTAGGTTTTTTTTGTCGTTGTGGTCTGCCAAAGGGTGCCCTTCAGCACTTTTTTGTGATGGTGTATTTCACTTTTTTTTGATGGTGTATTTCACTTTTTTGTAATGGTGTATTTCACTTTTTTGTGATGGTGTATTTCACTTTTTGTGATGGTGTATTTCACTTTTTTGTAATGGTGTATTTCACTTTTTTGTGATGGTGTATTTCACTTTTTGTGATGGTGTATTTCACTTTTGTTTTTGCCCCCCCCCCTGATTTGTATTGGTATTGTTAGTATTATTATTATTAGTAGTAGTAGTAGTATTATTTTTTATTTGTATTAGTAGTTTTAGTATTTTTCTATTTGTTCTTCATGTAGTCGCCTTATGTAGTCCATGATTGTATTTGTCTTGTCTTGTACTCCATTTTTGTAAAATACGAGGTCGGGTAAGCTGTTGAGAATCTAGTTTTCTGCGGGACGAAAGGCTTATCCAACCCATACCACAAGTTTCAGCTTCTGAATATTCTGTAATAGCAGTGAAACTTGTGTTCACCTCACTATGTGTGTGGGTGGGGGTGGGTGGGTGGTGGTGTGTGTGTGGGGGGGGGGGGGGGGGGGGGGGGTGGCACTCTGAGAAACCTGGTGTGTGGTTTGTATTGGCGGTGTGGGGTTTGTGGTGGGGGCCTGGGGGAGAGGGGTGGGTGGGGTGGGGTTTGGTGGGAGTAGGGGGGTCTAGCTGTGTGCAGACGCAACCAGATGACCTCAACTGCGCCGATGCAACCAGATGACCTCAGCTGCGCTTCCGTGCTGTGAAATAGCAGTGAACCTAGTGTTAACTTTAATTAGTCTCAATCCTACCTGCCAGACAGCTCCCCAATCCTAACAGTCCCAATCCTACAAACACCGCACCTATCCCTCCCTGATTAATTCCCAATCCTACACTGCATCCTAATCCCAATCCTGACTAATTCCCAATCCTACACTGCATCCTAATCCCAATCCTGACTAATTCCCAATCCTACACCGCATCCTAATCCCAATCCTAATCAAGTCCCAATCCTACACCGCATCCTAATCCCTATCCTGATTAATTCCCAATCCTACACTGCATCCTAATCCCAATCCTGATTAATTCCCAATGCTACACTGCATCCTAATCCCAATCCTGACTAATGTCCGCATCCTCTAACCCCGCTCCTAAATCCACAATCCTAATCAAGTCCCAATCCTACACCGCATCCTAATCCCAATCCTGATTAATTCCCAATCCTACACTGCATCCTAATCCCAATCCTGACTAATTCCCAATCCTACACCGCATCTTAATCCCAATCCTAATCAAGTCTCAATCCTACACCGCATCCCCTAATCCCCAATCCTATCAGTCCCATCCCTACATACACCGCATCCTAATATCCCAATCCTGAACTAATTCCCAATCCTACAACACACGCATCTTAATCTCCCAATCCTAATCAACGAGTCCAATCCTACAACAAACAACCCAAACACCAAACAACCGCATCCTTAGTCCCCCATCCTCATTCAATCCCAATCCTACACAAACCTCATCCTCCTAATCCCACTCCGACTATTTCCCAATCCTACACTGCAATCCTAATCCCAATCCTGACTAATATGCCCATCCACCACCGCATCTTAATCCCAATCCTAATCAAGTCCCAATCCTACACCGCATCCTAATCCCAATCCTAATCAAGTCCTAATCCTACACCGCATCCTAATCCCAATCCTAATCAAGTCCCAATCCTACACCGCATCCTAATCCCAATCCTAATCAAGTCCCAATCCTACTTGCGTCCTAATCCCAAACTCTACTATGTCCCAATCCTAACTCCCGTAAACTAATAAATGTAGCAAGATACGTCCATCCTCTGAACAAGTCAGATGCTACATTTATTAGTTTGCGTTGCATGTAATGTAGCAAGAATAACATGATGTAGTTTTACTACATCATGTAACAAACGTTAACTAATAAATGTAGCAAGAATAACATGATGTAGTTTTACTACATCATGTAACAAACGTTAACTAATAAATGTAGCAAGATATGTCCATCCTCTGTACAAGTCAGGGTTCTTCAGAGCAATTCTTTATCCCAAACTCTACTAAGTCCCAATCCTACCTCCCGTAAACTCATAAATGTAGCAAGATATGTCCATCCTCTGTACAAGTCAGGGTTCTTTAGAGCAATTCACTGGACAAACCGTTTCCGCGAGAACTCGTACTTCGTACTTCGAAACTTGAAACCGAGAATTTCGGCCTGGAAATCCGAGAACTCTCGACAATTTTGATCAAGGGAATGACAAAGTACGAAAATTTTGTCCAGTTCATCCCCTGAATAGCTTGCTACAGTAGCTTGCTACAACATTCTCATAATAGAGTCGTTGACAACTATGTCATGCTTTCTTCCTAATTTCTAAAAATAGGTATGCAGCCTCAACCAGGTCAAGACACACACACACACACACACACACACACACACACACACACACACACACACACACCAAAAGGTATGTGGCCTCAACCAGGCGAACACACACACACTTACAACCCCCCCCCACCCCTCCACCTCCCCACCCACTCACCCTCACCACCTCACCACCCACTCACCCCCCACTCACACACACACACCAACAAGGTATTGGCCTTAACCAATTCCCCCCCCCCCCCCCTCCCTCCCCCCCCCCCCAAACACACAAACGACCCTCCCACCCCTCCCCCCCCCTTCCCCCGCGCCCCCCCTCCCCCCCCCCCTTCCCCCCCCCCCCCCCCCCCCTTTCCCCCCCCTCCCCCCCCCTCCCCCCCCGCCCCCTCCCCCCCCTCCACACACCACCCTTTCCTTTTCCCCCCCTCCCACACCACCCCCCTCCCCTCCCCCCCCCACACACACCCCCTCCACTCACCCCCCCCCCCCCCCCCCCCCCTCCCCCCCCCCCCACTCCCCCCCCCCTCCACCCCTCCCCCCCACTCCCCACCCCACCCACCCACTCACTCTGTCCCTTTCCCCCCCCCCCCCACCCCTCTCCCCCCAACCACCCCCCCACCCAACCACTCACCACCACACCCACCCACCACCCACCACCCCACCCACTCACCACCAATATTTATTTTGCTGCGCTCATACCCCGAGGCTATCGTCATGATTCTTTTCCTGGTTTACACCCTGGTGGTCAGTGCATACATCCTGGGCACCATCACCATGCTTGTGGTGAAGAGTGATGAGCATTCCAACAAATTCAGAGACAGGGTCACACACATGAGGGTAGGTTTTGGTGTGTGTGTGGTGTGGGTGTGGAGGGGTGGGGGGTGGGGGTGGGGCACTGTTTTTGTTCAGTTCAGAGACAGGGTCACACACGGGGGCAGGTTTTAGTGTGTGGGTGGTGGTGTGGTGGGTGTGTGTGGGTGGTGGTGTGGTGGGTGTGGGTGGTGGTGTGGTGGGTGTGGGTGGTGGTGTGGTGGGTGTGGGTGGTGGTGTGGTGGGTGTGGGTGGTGGTGTGGTGGGTGTGGGTGGGTGGTGGTGGTGGTGGGTGGGTGTGGGGGGTTGGGGGGTTGGTGGGTGGTGGTGGTGGGGGGTGGTGGTGTGGTGTGTGTGTGGGGGGGGGTGGGGTGGGGGGGTGGCGCACTATTTTTGTTCCAGTCAGAGACAGGGTCCACACACGGGGGCCGGTTTTGGTTGTGTGGGTGGTGGTGGGAGCGGTGTTGGGTGGGTGGTGGTGTGGTGGGTGTGGGTGGGTGGTGGTGTGGTGGGTGGGGTGGGTGTGGTGTGGTGGGTGTGGTGTGGTGTGGTGGGTGTGGGTGGGTGGTGGTGTGGTGGTGTGGGGTGGTGTGGGTGGGTGGGTGGGGGCACTGTTTTTTGTTCATTTCAGAGACAGGGTCACACACATGAAGGTAGGTCTTGTTTTTTTTTTTTGGGCGGGGGGGGGGGGGGGGGGGGGGGGGGGGGGGGGGAGCACCTATTTTTGGGGAGGTAGGCCGTTTATTTTTGGGGGGGGGGGCAGCACTATTTTTGGGGAGGTAGGCTGTTTTTGGGAGGGGGGGCACTGTCTTGGGGAGGGAGGAAAAAAAAGACAGGGTTACACGCTTAGGCCTTTTTGGTGTGTGTGTGTGGGGTGGGGGGGTGGGGGGCACTGCTTTGTTTTAGCTGCAAGTAGCAAATGGTACCTAATAAATAAAATGGTATGTGTCCTAAGCCCCCTTATTTTTTGGTTAGGGGGGAACTTTTTTGTTTTAGCTGCAAGTAGCAAATGGTACCTAATAAATAATAAATAAAATGGTATGTGGCCTAAGCCCCCTTCAGTGTTTTGGTAAGGGGGCACTTTTTGATTTAGCTGCATGTACCGATCGGTACCTTATAAATAAAATGGTATGTGGCCTAATCCCCCTTTAGTGTTTTGGTAAGGAGGCACTTTTTGATTGCATGTACCAACTGGTACCTACTACCGACCTGTACCCCGACCTGTACCCCGACCCGTACTTTTTGATTGTATGTACCAACTGGTACCTACTACCTACTACCGACTGCATGTACCAATTGGTACCTAGTAAATAAAATGGTATGTGGCCTAAGCCCCCTTCTTTTTTTTGTAAGGGGGGCACTTTTTTGTTTCAGCTGCAAGTAGCAAATTTCCTGTAGCCTCTTCAACATGCAACACACATTTTGCTCTACTTGTCTTCCTATTCCAAGTCCTATCGTGCTATACCCACACAGTTAAAGACTTGTCCTGGGCCCTTTGAATCATGAGTTGGCTATGCTGACTTGGCTATGCTGACTTGGCTACGTGCAACACACATATTTTGCTCTACACGCGCAACACATATTTTGCTCTACACACGCAACACACACATTTTGCTCTACACGCGCAACACACATATATTGCTCCACCAGCGCAACACACACGTTTTGCTCTACACGCGCAACACACATATATTGCTCTACACGCGCAACACACACATTTTGCTCTACACGCGCAACACACATATTTTGCTCTACACAAGCAAAACACACACACACATTGTACTCTACACGCGCAACACACATATTTTGCTCTACACCGCGCAACACACATATTTTGCTCTACACGCGCAACACACATATTTTGCTCTACACACGCAACACACACACACACACATTTTACTCTACACGCACTACACACATATATTGCTCTACACGCACAACACACATTTTTCTCTGTCTGTAACAGGAATTTTCCAGGATTAACAAGGTCCCCAACCATCTGGTGGCCGCAATGCACAACCATCTGGAGCTGTACTTTGCGCAAAACCACATGTCTGATTCGAAGGTGCTCGGCATGTATCCAATTGCCATCAAGCGCAAGGTACTGAGACAGTTTTGTTTTTTTTCAAATCTGAAAGTGGTTTTTTTCGATTGTTGTAGGCCTCCTCCGAGGACAGCGTTTTGGTGCTTGTATAGCTTTAACTAGCTTATTGTAGCTTTTTAGGGCTGTTGAAGGCATTTATGTTTTTTACTTTTTATAGCGAGAATTTCGCTAAAACTGGCTTGGCATGTATTCAATTGCCATCAAGCGCAAGGTACTGAGATATTTACATGTTACAGTGCTTGGCATGTTTGCATGTTACGGTGCTTGGCATGTTTGCATTCGAAGGTGCTCGGCATGTTTACATGTGAAGGTGCTCGGCGTGTATCCAATTGCCATCAAGGTACTGGGATATTTACAATTTAAAGGGCTCGTCATATTTGCATGTTATGCTGCTCGGCATGTTTACATGTGAAGGTGCTCGGCGTGTATCCAATTGCCATCAAGGTACTGAGATATTTACAATTTAAAGGGCTCGTCATATTTGCATGTTATGGTGCTCGGCATGTTTACATGTGAAGGTGCTCGGCGTGTATCCAATTGCCATCAAGGTACTGGGATATTTACAATTTACGGTGCTCGTCATATTTACATGTTACGGTGCTTGGCATGTTTACATTCGAAGGTGCTCGGCATATCAACATGTTACGGTGCTCGTCAAATTTACATGTTACGGTGCTCGTCAAATTTACATGTTACGGTGCTCGTCATATTTACATGTTACGGTGCTCATCATATTTACAAATGTTTACGGTGCTGGCCTGGTTCATTCGAAGTGCTAGCTGCTCGGCAAGTATCCGACTTGCCCATCAAGCGCAGTATGAGATATTATGTAATTATATCAGCGTAACAATATATATTTAATTGTTATTTTATTTTAGTATTTATACTCTATATTTATCCAATTATCCGATTGCATTCAAGGGCAAGGTAATGAGATATTAATATGTTACGGTGCTCGTCATATTTACATGTTACGGTGCTCGTCATATCAACATGTTGCGGTGCTCGTCATATCAACATGTTACGGTGCTCGTCATATTTACATGTTACGATGCTCGTCATATCAACATGTTGCGGTGCTCGTCATATCAACATGTTGCGGTGCTCGTCATATCAACATGTTGCGGTGCTCGTCATATCAACATGTTACGGTGCTGGTCATATTTACATGTTACAATGCTCGTCATATTAACATGTTACGGTGCTGATCATATGTACATGTTACGGTGCTCGTCATATCAACATGTTACGGTGCTCGTCATTTTTACATGTTACGGTGCCCGTCATATTTACATGTTACGGTGCCCGTCATTTTTACATGTTACGGTGCCCGTCATATTTACATGTTACGGTGCTCGTCATAATTATATGTTACGGTGCTCGTCATATTTTGCATGTTACGGTGCTCGTCATATTTTACATGTTACAGTGCTCGTCATATCAACATGTTACGGTGCTTGTCATATTTTACATGTTATGGTGCTCGGCATGTATCCAATGGCCATCTTAAAGCGAAAGGTACTGAGATATTTATGTTTCAGGAAGGGGGTCTTCTGGTAGCGATCAGGGATTTGTTGCCTTTCACAGTTGGGTTGCTGTTGGCGATTTAACGGGTAGGCTGCCCGAAGGCGTGTTTCCAATTGGGGTAGGCTGCCCGGAGGCGTGTTTCCAATTGGGGTAGGCTGCCCGGAGGCGTGTTTCCAATTGGGGTAGGCTGCCCGGAGGCGTGTTTCCAATTGGGGTAGGCTGCCCGGAGGCGTGTTTCCAATTCGGGTAGGCTGCCCGGAGGCGTGTTTCCAATTCGGGTAGGCTGCCCGAAGGCGTGTTTCCGATTCGGGTAGGCTGCCCGAAGGCGTGTTTCCAATTGGGGTAGGCTGCCCGGAGGCGTGTTTCCAATTGGGGTAGGCTGCCCGAAGGCGTGTTTTCAATTCGGGTAGGCTGCCCGAAGGCGTGTTTTCAATTCGGGTAGGCTGCCCGAAGGCGTGTTTCCAATTCGGGTAGGCTGCCTTCGGGTAGGCTGCCCGGAGGCGTGTCTCCAATTCGGGTAGGCAGCCCGAAGGCGTGTTTTCAATTCGGGTAGGCTGCCCGAAGGCGTGTTTTCAATTCGGGTAGGCTGCCCTGAAAGGCCGTGTGTTCCAATCGGTAGGCTGCCTTCCGGTAGGCTGCCCGAGGCGTTGTTCCCAATTGTGGTAGGCTGCCCGAAGGGGCCCCCCCCCCGGTTTCCAACTGGGGTGGGCTGCCCGAAGGCGTGTTTCCGATTCGGGTAGGCTGCCCGAAGGCGTGTTTCCAATTCGGGTAGGCTGCCCGATGGCGTGTTTTCAATTCGGGTTGGCTGCCCGAAGGCGTGTTTTCAATTAGGGTAGGCTGCCCGAAGGCGTGTTTCCAATTCGGGTAGGCTGCCCGAAGGCGTGTTTCCAATTTGGGTAGGCTGCCCGAAGGCGTGTTTCCAATTGCCATCAAGCACAAGGTACTGATATATTTACGTATTATAACATCCTTAACATCCAGTTATTTATTTTATTATTTATTTATTTATTATATTATTTATTATCTTTCTTGTAAATTATTATTTATTATCTGTATTATAAATCCAGTTATTTATTATATTATTGATGTATTCTCTTTATTATTCTCTATCTTAATTATTTAATATCAAGCGCAAGGAACTGGGATATTTACATATGATAGCCCCTTTCAGCGAATCAATTGGTCTAGTGGTACACCAAATCGCTTTGAGGATGAAGGGTCGGGGGTTCGATTCCCCCAACGGTCGCCCTTAGCGTTGCAGGACGTTGTCAACTGCGATGGTAGCTTGTCCAGTTGAGGTAGAAGACCGCTCTTTACCCGCGTAGGACGGGTTCCCTTAATACCACGCCCCACCAGGCGTTATCATTACATATGATATCAGGGTAGCAATCCATGTATTTATGATTTTATTATATTATTTATTCTCTATCTCGAGATATATTATTATTATTATTATTATTATTATTATTTTATTTACTGTTTTTTATTTTATGCCATCAATTATTGTATTGTATGCCAGTGTATGCTATCAATTTGCTATCAATTATTTTATTTGTATTTTTTGCTATCAAGCGCAAGGTACTGAGATATTTACATATTATATCAGCATAGCAAGTCATAACAAAACATTTGTAGCATTAGGTACCGACATATTTACATATTATGCCATCCTTACAAGATAGTTATATCGCAAGGTAATGAGGTATTTACATATTATATCATCCTAACAATCTATTTATTTATTATTTCATGTATTCTCTGTATTATTCTCTATATGATTTATTTATTATTTAATTTATTCTCTGTATTATTCTCTGTATTATTCTCTATATGATTTATTTATGATTTAATTTATTCTCTGTATTATTCTCTGTATTATTCTCTACATGATTTATTAATTATTTGATTTATTCTCTGTATTATTCTATACATGATTTATTTATTATTTAATTTATTCTCTGTATTATTCTCTATATTATTTATTCGCTATCGCTCTTGGCGTTGCAGGTCGTCGTCAACCGCGATGGTAGCTTGTCCAGTTGAGGTAGGAGACCGCTCCCCACCCGTGTAAGACGGGCTCCCTTAACACCACGCCCCACCAGGCGTTATCATTACCTTTTTTTTATTCGCTATATGATTTATTTCTTATTTCATTTATTCTCTATTATTCTCTATATTATTTATTCGCTATATGATTTATTTATTATTTCATTTATTCTCTATTATTCTCTATATTATTTATTCGTTATATGATTTATTTATTATTTCATTTATTCTCTATTATTCTCTATATTATTTATTCGCTATATGATTTATTTATTATTTCATTTATTCTCTATTATTCTCTATATTATTTATTCGCTATATGATTTATTTGTATTAAATCATCATCACCAGACTTTGAACTGTCTAATCCGCTTCGGCCCGCTACCCGGCTATTAGGATGAAGTGGGTGGGCTGAGTTTTGGTCAGCCTCACAAGCTTTGCTAGTGGACGAAACTCCAGCTTGCCCAGCTCAAATCATGTTTCTCGTAACAATCATTGCACCCACCCTACGGGACTAATTATATTTTTCTGACTAAGAGTGCTCCCTGGTTAGCTTGGGTACTGCATGGGGGAGCTTGGAATTGAAAGATGGTGAGCAGCCCAGAGTTGGCTGTATATCCATGCAATAATTAAGATTACAATTGAATCACCATCAGGCGCTTGGTAATGAGATATTTACATATATATCATCCCAACCCTGATCCCAACCCCGACCCCAACAATGTTTTTTCTGTATTATTATATTATATTATTTATTCTCTATGTTCTTTAAAATTACAATTAAATCACCATCAGGCGCTAGGTACTTCGATATTTACTACCTCCCCCCCCCCCCCCCCCCCCCCCCCCCCTCCAGACACCCACCCACCCACCCAGGTGCTACGATTCCTGTACATGAAGCCTATCAAGGATTGCTACCTATTGAAGAACGCACACACACACACACATACACACACACACACATCACCCCAATCAACCCACCGCACCCCACCCCACCCCACACACCCAGGTGCTACGATTCCTGTACATGAAGACTATCAAGGACTGCTACCTATTGAAGAACACACACACACACACTAACACCCATCACCCCCAATCACACCCCCCACCCCCCACCCCACCCCACCCACAACACCCACCACAACCACCACCCACACAGCAAACCCCCACCCATCCCCAGCACAGCACCCAGGTGCTACGATTCCTGTACATGAAGACTATCAAAGATTGCTACCTATTGAAGAACGCAAGGACCAAGTTCCTCGACGCGCTAGTCAGTTTATCAAGCATCGAATTGTTTAGCTCGAATGTGCAGCTGGTGCACCAGGGTGACCTGGTCAGCTCCCTGAACATCATTGTGGAAGGTGTGGTGCAAGTCATTACTAAAGAATCCAAGACCAGTTTCTCCAGGTAAAGTGTTGATTTGTCTTTTCGAAACTGGGAATGAAAATGAAACTTAGATTCCTAGTAGTCGTTGCCAGGAAATGAGCTTTTATTTGTTTCCAACTCACCCCCCCACCCCCCCCACCCCCCCACACACACACCCCACCCACATTCTTGTGGAAGGTGTGGTGCAAGTCATTACTAAAGAAGCCAAGACCAGTTTATCCAGGTAGGGTGTTGATTTCCCTTTTCAAAAATGTCAACTTAGATTCCTAGTAGTCGTTGCCAGGAACTAAGCTTTATTTGTTTCCTCCCCCCGCCCCCCCCCCCCCCCCCCCCCCCCCCCCCTCACACACACACACACACACACACACCACACACACACACCACACATCATTGTGGAAGGTGTGTGCAAGTCAGTACTAAGAAGTCAGGACCATTTTCTCAGGTAAGTGTTGATTTCTCTTTTCGAAAATGTCAACTTAGATTACAGTAGTCACTGCCAGAATAAGCTTTTATTTGTCTCCGCCCCCCCCCCCCCCCCCCCCCCCCCCACACCACACACACACAACAACCCACAACACACCACCCAACACTCATTGTGGAGGTGTGGTGCAAGTCATAACTAAAGAATCCAGGACCAGCTCCTCCAGGTAGAGCGTTGATTTCTCTTTTCGAAACTGGAAATGAAAAGGAAACTTAGATTCCTAGTATTCACTGCCAGGAACTAAGCTTTTATTTGTTTCCAACCCCCCCACCCCCCCCTCCCCCCACCCCACCCCCCACACATCATTGTGGAAGGTGTGGTGCAAGTGAGTACTACAAAAGCCAGGACCAGTTTCTCCAGGTAAAGTGTTGATTTCTCTTTTCGAAAATGGAAATGTCAACTTAGATTCCTAGTAGTTACTGCCAGGAACTAAGCTTTTATTTTCTCCGACCCCCCCCCCCCCCCCCCCCCCACACACACACACCACACATTATTGTGGAAGGTGTGGTGCAAGTCATAAGTAAAGAATCCAAGACCAGTTTCTCCAGGTAAAGTGTTGATTTCTCTTTTCGAAACTGGAAATGAAAAGGAAACTTAGATTCCTAGTATTCACTGCCAGGAACTAAGCTTTTATTTGTTTCCAACCCCCCCCCCCCCCCCCCCCCACCCCACCCCACACACATAATTGTGGAAGGTGTGGTGCAAGTGAGTACTACAAAAGCCAGGACCAGTTTCTCCAGGTAAAATGTTGATTTCTCTTTTCGAAAATGGAAATGTCAACTTAGATTCCTAGTAGTTACTGCCAGGAACTAAGCTTTTATTTGTCTCCGACCCCCCCCCCCCCCCCCCCCCCCCCACCCACACACACACACATTATTGTGGAAGGTGTGGTGCAAGTCATAAGTAAAGAATCCAAGACCAGTTTCTCCAGGTAAAGTGTTGATTTCTCTTTTCGAAACTGGAAATGAAAAGGAAACTTAGATTCCTAGTATTCACTGCCAGGAACTAAGCTTTTTTTGTTTCCCCCCCCCCCCCCCCCCCCCCCCCCCCCCCCCCCCCCCCCCCCCCCCCCCCCCACCCCACCCCCCCCACACATCATTGTGGAAGGGGTGGTGCAAGTGAGTACCTACAAAACCCATGACCAGTTTCTCTCCAGTAAAGTGTTGATTTCTCTTTTCGAAACTGGAAAATGAAATGAAACTTAGATTCCTAGTAGTTTTTTGCCAGAAATAAGCTTTTATGTGTTTCCAACCCGCTCCACCCCTATCTCCCCATCCCCCTCCCCCCCCACCCCCCCCCCCCCCCCCCCCCCCCCAGCCCCCCCCCCCACCCACACACATCACACACCACACACACAAACACACACTGGCGCACACCTTCCCATCAACCCAATCACCCACCACCACCACACACTCAACAAATTATTACTAAAGAAGCCAAGCCAAGTTTCTCCAGGTATAGTATTGATTTCTCTTTTTGGCGGAGCCCCCTCTTTAAGGGGGCGGGAGCCCCCAGGGTTACCCATTTGTCCGTCCGACCGATTGTTGGACACACACACACACACACACACACACACACACCACACACAACACACACACACACACACACACACACACACACACACACACACACACCTGGACATTGACCCAATCACTCACCACCACACACACACACACACACACACCTGGACATTGGCCCAATCACTCACCACCCACCATACACACACACCTGGACATTGACCCGATCACCCACCACCACCACCACAACACAAAAACTGCCCATGGACCCCCCCACACACACCCAGGTCGATGGTGGTGGGCGCGAAGTCCATGAGGCGCGAGAGTGGCCCGGGGGGTGCAGATTCCATGACTTCTCAAAAGTCGAGTATGTATGGCAAGTCCAACCTGACCAGTATGAGGTCAAGCGGGAACAGCCAGGCTGGGGAAAGTGAGGAGGGGTGCAACGATTTCCGATCTGTGTCGGAGACCTACAGCGAGGTTGCTTTTTTCACTGAGAACCCTAGTGACGAGTCCGTCATCACCTGTGGCGTTGTGAAGGTGCTCTGCCTGAGCAAGGAGGACTGGGATCGGCTGAGTCACGACTTCCCAGTTATGAATCACCTCATCCTGAACAACTTGATGCACAGGATTTCGAAGGTGGGTGGAGAGGATTGGGGTTAGGGTTTGAAGAGAGTGGACCGGTAGAAGGAGGGCGAGAGCGGGGGGGGGGAGAGAGGTAGACGAGTAGGAGGGGGGGGGAGAGGTTGGGTTAGGGTTTGAAGAGAGGTAGATCCGTAGGTCGGGGAGGGGGGGGGGGGGGGGGGGCGTCACACCAACTACCATGTTGTGAAGGTGCTCTGCCTGGGCAAGGAGGACTGGGCTCTCTGAGTCACTACTTCCCGTCATGAATCCCCTCATCCTGAACAACTTGATGCACAGGATTTCTAAGATGGGTGGAGGGGGATGGGGGGTTAGGGTTTGAAGGCAGGTAGACTGGTAGAAGGAGGGCAGAGCGGGGGGGGGGGGGGTGGGGGGGGGGGGGGGGGGGGGGGGGGGGGGGGGGGGGGGGGGGGGGGGAGTGGGGGGGGGGTTTTTGTTAGAGGTTTAGTTGGTTTTTTTTGTTTGTGGCTTTTGTTTTATTTTTGGTTTTTTTTTTTTTGTTTTTTTTTCTTTTTTTTTCTTTTTTCAGAGACGTGAAGCTTTGGGAGGGAGGATCACGTCATCACCATGGCGTTGTGAAGGTTGCTCTGCTGGAGCAGGAGGACGGGTAGCGGCTGAAGTCAAACTGTTCCCAGTTAAATGAATCACCCTATCCTAAACCAACACTGTGACAGGATTTCGAAGGTGGGGTGGAGAAGCGAGGGAAATGGGGGTGAGGCTTTGAAGAGAGAGGTAGGGCTCGGTAGAAGTGAGGGCGAGAGGCCCGGGGGGGGGGAGAGAGTAGACGGGTATAGGGGGGGGAGAGGTATGGGGTTAGGTTTTGAAGAGAGGTAGAACCGTAGGGAGTCCGGGGGAGTGTGGGGGGGGGGGGGGCGGTCACCATTAACCATGGTTTGTGAGGTGCTCTGGCTTGCTGAGTCAGGAGGACTGGGCTCCCGGCTGGTCACGGATCTGTCCCATGTATGAATCACCTCCCTCATTGAATACATTTGATGCTCAGGATTTCTCGAAGGTGCGTGGAGATTGGATGGGGTTAGGGTTTGTGAAGGAGGCAGGTAAGAACTGGTAGAAGGAGGGGGGGGCGAGAGCGGGGGGGGGGGAGAGAGGTAGAGACGGTATGAGGTGGGTGAGGGGGGGGGGGGGGGGGGGGGAGAGGTATGGGGTTAGGGTTTGAAAAGAGAGGTAGACCTGTAAAGGAGGGCGAAGACGGGGGTGGGTGAGAGAGGTAGAAGAACGGGTTGAGGGGGTGTAGGGGGGGGGGGGGGGGGGGGGAAGAGGTATGGGGTTAGGGTTTTAAATAGAGGTAGACCTTATAAGAGTGGCGAAGAGCGGGGGGGGGGAGAGAGGTATAAATCGTGGTAGGAGTGGGTGAAGGGGGTGGGGGGGGGGGGGGGGGGGGGGGGGGGGGTAGAGGTTATGGGGTGGTTAGGGGTTTGAAGAGAGGCTGGCCGTTATGGAGAGGCAAGGGGGTGGGGGGGGGGGGGGGGGATTCTTTTTTTTTTTTTTTTTTTTCTTTTTTTCTTTTTTTGTTTTTTTCTCCCTTGGCTTCTTCTTTCGTTTTTTCCCTCCCTTCTCACCTTAGCATGATAAACAGTGCTTTCTTTGTCTCTTTCTGCAAACTCATGTTTGAGACTGTTCCTCTTCCAACCCCCAATCCAAATCTCAACCCCAACCCTCAATCCCCCCAGCTCCGCCCAAGTCCAAAACGCCATCCATGGTAACAGTGCTTCCCTTTCCTTCCTGTGCATCATATTTTGAAGCTGTTTGAAAGCCCATATCTCAACCCAATCCCAACCTCAACAACCCCCAGCTCCATCCAACAAAATCCAATCTAAAACCCACAACAAAACCTCGGCATGGTAACAAAGGTGCTTCCTGCAAATCATGCTTGAGGCTGTTTCTTCTTCTTCAACCGCCAATCCAAATCTCAATTCAAATCTCCAACCCCAACCGTCACCCAGCTCCAGCCCAGCCAAAATGCAAGCATGGTAACAGTGCTTTCTTTCTGTTCCTTCTTTCTGCAATCCCATGGTTGCAGGGCCTTCCTGCGAATCATGTTACTGAGGCTGTTTTGAGTGGAGGCTGTTACTGACACTTT